>CAUYSK010113048.1:0-36147 GCA_963575035.1 Avahi laniger | reverse complement strand
AGCGTCTGCGCCATCCTCGGCGTGCCAGGCTGGTGAGGACAAATCCCCGCCGGACGGGCCGACGAGCCCGGTGGCAGCCAGCTCGCAGGCAGCTGCCCTGCCACTTCGGTCCTGTGCCCATTCCCAACACTGATAACATTCCCTACAGCTGCTGCCCAGGACAGAAAAGGTAAAGGATTCCTCCCTCCAGAGTGAGAACCGGGGAGGTAAGTGGCAAGGTGAGAATTAAGACAAGGAAAGGAGAAGGTTCTTAAACTCCCCTGGGAATCGGATCGGTATCGCATGTCCATGTCTGTTCTAGGATGACGAGAGACAGATCCTCAAGCTTCTCCTGCCCCAGTGCACCCTGGAAGCTGGAACTCCCTAGTTTCCTCTTGCAGCATGTCACTCTCTGGCTGCCAACACTGGAGTCCCCAGGTATTAAAAAGGAGGATCCCTCTGTCCCGGATCCAGGTGTGACCCAGCGAACATTCTACCGCTAAATCTATCAATGGCTCATTTCTACTCAAAAAGTCAGCTCAGGGTTTCTATCTTCTGGCTTCTGGCAGCAAAGAGGGTATTGAGGCAGAGCGGAGGGAAGCAAGAGAACACTGGATTCCAGAAGGCCAAGGCTGAGGCCAGCTGGGCCAAGTTTCCATCAAAAAATCCCTCAATTTGCTAACCGAAAGAAATCAGTTTAAAAAGACCACATGTCTACGATTCAATTTACATGAAATGTTTAGAATAGTTAAATCCATAGAAACAAAAAACATATTAGTGATGGCCTAGGACAGAGGGAGCTGGGCACGGTGGGGAGGGGCTACTTAGGGACACGGGGGTTTTGTGCAGAGGTGATGAAAATGTTCTAGGATCGACTGCGGTGATGGTTGCACAACTCCTGAATACACAACCACCGCTGAACTGCACACTTGAAATGGATGGATTGCATGGTACGCGAACTGTATCTCGATAAAGCTGTTATTAAAAAAAAAAAAAAGCCTCCTCACTTAGCCATAGCAAACAGAGCTTTCACTGTCCCCCTGGTTTAGCTTCCTTTCAATGTTATCTCTTGGGCTAGAAGTAAAGATCATCTGGAAAGACCTTAGAAAGTACCTGGGTAACCTGCGTGAGACTTACAACCTCAGATGGGGATAACAGTCTATACTCTGGAATGTCATGAGGGTTACACTGAAAGACCCACTTAAAGGGCCTAGCACCATGCCTGGCACAGGCCCCTTGCTGCAGGGCTGTCCTCTGTAGGGAGGCCTTGCCCCAGTCCAACAGATGAGCCCAAGCAGCAGCCAGGGGAAACGTCCAGGATTACATCAGCCAAGGAGGTGGTATCCACAGCCAGTTCTTAAGTCAAAATACACAAGAGAAGGGAGGAAGCAAATACTGACCACCTAATAGATACCAAAGGGCTAAGAACTGTACACCACTCATTAATGCAAAATTAATTTAATAATTTTTTAAGAGGCTGACTCCTGCTAACTGCCCCGGTGATCTCTCTGACATCAACCAATCACGTGATTCAGGGGGAGCCACCGGCTTCTCCTGCATACCTCAGCATTCTTTCTACCAGTATTCTAGAATATCTGGTTTTACAAGGGAATCTCAACCAGGTTGACTAATCAGCCCGTGCAGATCTCAACCTTGACAAGCAGGCACGAGAAGCTGTGAAGGAGAGGCTAACACCTCGACCGAGATGCCCTCAGTGCATGTACTAACACCGACTGTACACGCAGTCCCTCAACGGGCAGACGGCCAGCCTGGTCTACTTCTTTTCACTGCCTCCCAATTCCGCTTCCAAATAACGTCTGCATGTTGGTGGTTGCTCACATGGTCCCAGCACACCCTCATGGAAGGCTTCTTTGACTTAGACAAGCAAGAAACAGCCTTCGGTTATAGACACACTTGCCCTCTCTGAGTTAGACACACCATTGCTAGTGCCCACCGTCCCCAACAACCCCCTCTTGGGGATCTACCCCACCCAGGGTGCCTCCAAGCGGTGGCCAGCCCTGGGCTTGCCTTTCTGAACCATGTGACAGCCTGCTAACTGGACCAGAAGGAACAGCCTACCCAAAGACAGCCAGCCCAAGGCTGGAGAGGGGTTGGTGAAGCTGCCTGGCACAAACACCCCATCCGGGCAGGAAGTGGGGCCAGTTCTTACTCCTGGTAAATTGGGGGCTACAGAAAGGACTAGGAGCCAAAGATAAAGGGATGTGAGAGAGTCCAGTAAGGGCCGAGGTGGAGCGAGAGCTGCCAGAGCGCAGAGTGAGCGGAGGCTGAGATGGAGCATGAAGGTAGGAAGCAGAGCAGGGGGAGCCTGCAGGCGGGGACGGGCTGCGGGAAGACACACGACGGTGAGAAGGGACATAGCGAAAGGCCGAGTAAATCATGGCTCAGCACCAAAGAGGCTGGTGGCCAACTCCTGCTGCAGAGGTCCCTCGAACAGTCTGGGGCCAGCACGGTCCCCCACTGCCAGGCCTCCCGAGGCCAGCGTCCGCAGCCCGTTCAGTGTGCGAATCCTGGCGCACGTCTGCACGAGACCAGACTGCACTGCAGACGGTCTCTCTTTCCTGATTCCCGTGTGTAGCCTTATCATAAATTTCATGTGACCTGCAGAAACCGAGTCAGGTGCCCTTGTTCCCACAGGCCACCTCCAACCCCGCTGCCCAGCACCCAGCTCACCCGCAAGAGCTTCTGGGTAATCACCTTTCGGGTGGGCCAGTCGCCAATTAGGTAAACAAGTGGCCAAGCGAGAGTCCTCAGATGGCTGTCACCAGCAAGCAAAAGCAAGAATAAATGAGGCAGAGAAACCAAAAACATTTGTGTCCAAAAAGTTGCTGTATTTTGTCCAGTCAGAGCACTTTGCCCAAAGTGGGCATTGGGGTATACATCATTAGCCATCTTTTTTCAAAAGAGTTATGTTTATCTAGAGTGTTTTCCTGGATAGACATAACTGTGATAAATGGTCTCCTAGGACTGTATCTTCTTAACAGGTTTAATAAGGCACTTACTACTTAAAAAAAAAAAAAAAAAAAAAAACAGGCCCGGTGTGGTGGCTCATGCCTGTAATTCCAGCACTTTGGGAGGCCAAGGCTGGAGGAATGCTTGAGGCCAGGAGTTTGAGTTTGCAGTGAGCTATGGTTGCACCCCTGCACTCCAGCCTGGGTGACAGAGCAAAACCTTGTTTCTTTAAAAAAAAAAAAAAAGTTTTCAAAGGAACTTCAGAGTCTAACTAATAAGTCCACGAAGTTATATTAAATGTCACGGAGAAAGACTTGTACCCAGTTAAAGAGGGTTTTACGGAGTACCCAGAGATTAAAAAGAAAGGAAAATCCTGGTTCTCAAAGAGTATGAGGCTCTGTCCACTTACTCTGTTTTCCATTTTGTAGTTACAGCCCGGAAAAGACAGATCACTGGACTCTAACTTTCCAAGCTATAAGGGACCAAAAAGGATCACACAGGACCCTCCCCCATTTAAAAAAAAAAAAAATGTTTTTTTACCCAAGAGGTAAGGCACGCCAAGACTTGCCCAGGGTCACACGGCACGTTTTTGACCGGGCTGGACAAAGACACAGGATCTCTGGGTCTGAGCCTGGGAGTCATTCCGTTACAGTCTGGAATTTAACTTTTAACACACTGAAAGTTTCTTTGAAATCTAAACATAATTATATCAAAAGCCTAGCACTACTTCTTACGAAATCTAATAGAAAAATATACTGCTTCACAGAAGCTTCACAAGAGAGGCTTGGCAACGAGAGTTTCTGAGGGGGAAAGAAGTACAAAGAGGTTTGTGGGTAATAAAATCACTTCCAACCCAAACTGACCCACATTGAGAAGTCCAGATCCAATTAATCTGATATAAGTCAATTCTGCGCTGTAGTCTAAGCATTTGAAAATTTACTTTGGGTTGAGTATTACCAGAAAATTCTTCTGCCAGTGGTCTGCAGTTAATTTCTTTGTATGACAGCCTCAACGTCCAGAACACCAGTCCTTCTGGAGCCCGTCCTACAGGCTCTTAGCTGGTGGATTTAGTTCAAGGTCCTCAAAGTATATATCATTGTCCAATTCACATAATATGTTAATAACCATGCACTATTATGTTGATTTATTCAAAACCGCTCACAGTAGAAATGCATATTCTTTGGGCTGTTCTTAACTGTATGTTCAAATGCATCGCACTTATAAGTAAGGTTAATGCGCAGTTGCCCATTCTTCCTGATAGAATACACAAGAACGGCAGTACATTAAATGCTCAGATATCCACTCTGAAGAAGCCTCTGTATTCATTGTTCCCATTCATGCTGCAGGCTAACTCCTCCCAATGGGGAGATGGGGTAAGGAGGGCTTGGAATGTGGACACATTTTCCAAGGTATGCTTGCCGAGAGACAAGCTGCAAGGCGACCCAGCCTCATCATCCAGCAATACCAGCAACACCAGCAACTCTCTGTAATGGTCAAAAACAATGTGAAAATTTGCAACCACAGAATCTTCATTAATAGAATCCTGCAAGATTCGGTCGGCGTGATCTTCTAAGTGCTGATCTCTGGCACGACCACTAGTGACTTTGGTTTACCGTTATTCTTTCAGCACTACTGAAAAATCTAGTCCACACAGATTTCATACCCGTTTGTGATCAAAAAGTGGGTTTGGAAGCTTCTTACATTGCATCCATTTGAAGTTTAGAGCTACAAACAACACAGCGTCTACTCAGATTATACATACACACAGGCATTATTTCCTCCATTCTAAGATTCACATTGTTTCTACATTTTAGCATTTCTGAAATTTAGTTGCATATGGCAAATAGATAAATGTACTAGTGTTTCTTTTCTCCTTGAAAATCTGCTATTAGATTAAAAGCATATTTTACAACTGATGGTATGCTGGAATTTGGAAAACATGGCGTTGCAAACAGTAATTCTCATGCTCCTTGAATCATGCGCTTTTCTGGCAGTTTTTTGCCTTCATGCACTGACATAAACCAAATAATAACAATTGTCACAGCCTTATACTGATGCAAAAGACTTATCATTTGCAAAACACTCCAAGTATCAACAGCAACCCCTCCTAAACATTGAACAAAGCAACATATTCTGTTTGCAAAGAGATTCTATATTCCTCAGACCACCTGACCCTCACAGCTTTTTCCAACCACAACCCATGAGGGAGGTAGTTATTATCTTCTTTACTTTACAAATAAGGAAACTGGGATATCAGTAATGTCCTAAACTGATGCAGCGAAGTCAGAATGAAAACGAAAACCTGTCCATCTCCAAAGCCAGAGCTCCAACCACTGGGTCACACGGCCCTGCCCCCTTGGAGCCCCGGATATCCCCACTCTTTACAGATTAAGAAATCAAGGTTCCCTATTAAGCTATTAATTCAAAAATCCCACAGCTGCAAGTGCAGAAGCCAGACAGCAGGAGCCAAATAAATACTGGGTGAGTTGTGTGAGTTTGGAGGCAGGAAATACTTTTTCCAATATACTAAACAAAAATACAGTACTATTCCAAATAGCAACCACAGGATATACTCACATCATGAGTATTTGGGACTATGTCTCCATCTACAAGAACAAATTTGTGAGTGTCTTCTGGTCTCTGCCCTTAACCCTGCCCAAGATATTTCCAAATTGTCTGGGTATTTCATCTCAGACTTCTAAACAGGAGGCATTCAAAACAGGCCTTTTGCCTACTACTCATAAAGTTGCCGCCTGGCAAACAGCATGTATGTAGGTCACACTAAACACCCTGCTGGGTTCCAGAAGGAGTAGCTGGTACCAGAGTGGCCACGGTGTCTGCAAGCTAGAGCACTGCCTGGCCCAACTTCCCGCTTGTAATTCAATGAGAGGTGGGTCATGGAACCTGGCTGGACTTTCCTTTCCTCTATGCAGAATGGGATGATCCTACCATCCTTTACACAAAGCCTTCCAGTCGCTAGATGAACATACACAGAAATATGAAGGCAGATCATTACGTCAATGGTCATTAGAAGTAACAATAGCAATAAACAAGTTTAAATGTGTGGCCTACTACTCAACAAGTTAGGCTAGACATTTATATTTCAGCTGAAAAATCCTTGGGCCTGCCTAGCGAGAAGAAGAAATTTCATTTTAAGGGATGACAAAATATTTTCCCAGGCCCTCGGCTGCTTCATTAATGCTTGCCTTATTTGGGGAAAAAGAAAACCGACTGAAGCATCCGTGGTAGTTTTATGTGCCGTGAACTGGCAATGTCTTGGAACAAAAAACAACTTTTGCACAAGGGTACTTATGGCATCATTATCGCATTTTCCAAGCCCAGCTACAGTGCGTGCCAGGTAAAGGAGGCAAGAGCTGAGGAACAGTAGTACCTTCACCAGCGGCAGGGCTGAAACAAGAGGGCTTTAGAATAAATCTTGGTCCGTGTGCACATTTATGGCAAAATAACCCACGTGCATTTACCTTATAAAAGTGTTACAGGTAGGCATACTTATGTAATTTATTTAATGTTCTTTAACATCCATGCTTACTTGGGTTTCATGCAATTTATTAAGTTTTCAGTCTGGCCTGCAGAAAAGGGAAAAATAGAAGCAGATGTGAGCCTATAACTTGCATTTAAATGTTCACCAACCTCCTGCGAAGCATGGAACCAGCTGGTAAATATCTCTGCAGCCACCACTTGGGGCCTGGTGTGCCCTGGTGTGCCCCGGCATCCCCCCTTTCCCAGAGGAGGCCTGTCCCTGACAGGTATTAGGGTCCTTGCACCTGGCTTGAGTCAAAGAACAAAAATCTCAAGCTAAGGAAAGCTTGAAACCTGATTGGAAGCTTGCTAGATATCCCAAAAGAAACAGTCCTTCTTCAGGAGATGAGAAACAAAAAGGTACAGGCCCAGCCAGACGCTAGCCAGCTCTTACCAATCTCCCCTAATAGCAATAAACACCTCCCCTTCCCCCCAGAAGTTCCCTAAACTTGTCGATTTCAGGAACCCCACACCCTTTTAGGAACCCCACTGAACCTGCCTGGACAACACATAATCCACTCATCCGACAAAACACACGTACACACTCCTGTGCACGTACGTGCGTGCATGTGCACACTCTCTCCTGCTGTCAAGTCTCCCCATGCTTGGCCCTTCAGTTTAATATTTACCAAATCTCTTGGCGGGTTTCCCTTTTCCTAAATAAAAACTCTTTCATTACTCTTTTCTTGGCCCCTTTTTCTCTCTATTTCTTTCTCCACCCTTCAGCTCCTTGGGAAAGGCCCAGAATCAGCCACACAAGGGGGGGTCTCAAAAGAAGCGAGCCAGGAGGACAAGGAGGGCTAGTGACAGCTTCAGATAACAGAAGCAAAATAATGTCCTATCCAGTGTCAAGTTTCCTTTGGCCCAAGAAGCTCACACCCCTCCTCGGTCCACCACGCTGCCATCTCTCTTGGTCCCTCCAGTCAGAGCAGTGTCATATCCCAGGGCCATCTCAATCTCAATCCATTCACCAGTACAGACAGCACTGTAAAATGTCATTGCTTCATTGTTTAAGCAACTAGGAGGAAACAGGGAGCATGTTTTTTGGACCAACATAAAAGCAACCACATAGTTTGGTTTGGGGCCCCGAAGCCAATGACTGTCAAAGGGGAGGCTTATTAGTAAATATAAGCATTAGCCTATCATCGGAGAGTGTTTCTCTCCGAGGTCAAATTTGCATCCCCAAATACCACTACCCCAAGGATATAAGATACGTGTGTGTAGACATTGGGGGTGCTTGGGTGGGACGGCATTTGGTTCATGAGCTTAGAGCTATTTCTTGAAGTCAGGCTTAGGAGGGTCACCCCCAGAGATTACAGGAACTGTGTGACTTCACAACAAAAACCTTGTCCTGTTTGCAAGCACTGTGGTAAAGTAGGGGAGAGAGAACTGGAATGCAATGTTCCAGGGTCCAGAGTTCTTTCAGTGCATTGTTTTCCCTAATGTAAAATGGGACACTGTATGCACAGTCCCCCCAAATTATTCATGATCTATGTGCATCTATAAACACTCTCTCTCTCTCTACCTTTGTGGTTATTGATGTTTAGGACAAAGCATCATACCCAATTTATTATTCAGTCCTTGGTAATAAGTGGGCTCAAAACGAAGCCCCCAGGCATTTATTAAGACCCCAGAGTGTCCCCTCAGGCCAGAGACCCCAAGCAGATTGTAAACAGACCATAAGCCCTGACTTCCAGGTTCAACTCCTTCCCTAGCTAATATTAAGACACCTTATGGACCCTTAATAGGGTAGAATTTTACCTAGGTGGCAAAAACTAAATAACTGGGCCTGGAAAGACTAAACTTTCTCTAAATCATTATCTGCTTCCATCCTCACTAGCTACCCCCAGGCCCCATAACAGGGGGAGAGGGAAACAATAAAAATGTGCAGTGGCCATAAAAGAACCACTCAAGAACGAAATATGACCAAAAGCAGCAGAAGAAACCCCCACACCAGGAAAACGTTAACTTACACTCCAACTGGGTGAGACTCAGGCTAAGTTTTTTAGGGAAATGTGATGGGGTCCATTTTCTCGTGGCTAACAGAGATGTAATTTGGGAAAACTTGGGAACAGAGAGATAAGTTAAGAACGACGCAGACGCTAAGGAGCGGATTCCACTCTTGGGGGAGGCAGTTTCAAGACGATGTGGCAGGAGGGGGGGGAGTGGAGAGGGTTAGGCAAAGGACGCTGGAGTTTGAGGAGGGCCTTCCGCAGGCGGCCCCGGACTTTAGCCTTGGAAGAGGCAATAAAGGACTGATCGAGTGGCCTAGTATCAGTCATCTTCATAGAATTAATTTCTCTTCCACAATTGTAAAGTTTCTACTGAAGAGCATGTCCAAACGATTCCAGCCACAGTGCCAACTTAAACTCTAGCTCTCCACGCCCTCCCCCAACCCTAGCAGAAGTTTACCAAGAGAAATCTCCTTGTCCTGTGTTAACAACAAAATAAACAGATGTAGAATGACCGTGTTTGCCTTTTTCCTCTTATTTGTGTCATGCTTCTAAAGCTCTCTTCACTTCTAAGTCACCAAAGAGATTCTTTTAGAAACATCTAGCTCTTAAGAAGGAAGAGACTTAAAATACTGAGACTCTCGAGAGGGCAGGTATTGCCAACTTTTAACTCTTAACCTGCTAGTGCATTCGCCAGAGAACAAACTGGGAATTCCCTTTGTCGAGAAAAAGATCAGAACGTGAACGGTGCAGTTCCAGGGGAGGATCGATAACCCTCAGAGGGAAAAAGGGAGAAGAGGCAGGTACTTAATTCTCTGCCCTTTCATCTCGATGGAAGAGCAAATTTCCTAGGTGACACAGCCCTCCCGCCCCTCCACAGTCTGGTCCAGCTACGTGTGAAGTATTTGTGATGTGGACACTCTCTCACTAACACCTGCAACAATTATTGCCAATATCCTCATTCATACCTACGCCTAAGAGGGAAATTGGGAGATTGAAGTTTCACAAGATCCTGGAGAGGTTAATCCGTCTTGGCAGAGTTTATTCTGTTCCCTGAAATTAAGGAAATGCACAGGAAAGCCACAGTGTATCTACTGAGCGTCCCCACTGCAGGACCAGCAGGTCTCCATGCAGACCCGCACCTCCGAACACGCTCTGTCCCAGAGAGGCAGACAGAATGGCTGTAATCCCTGCGCTCTTCCTGAAATAACCAAAAAACACAAGCAGCCACTCCAGCAACTGGGGACCACGCCTGCTAGCAACTACAGCCTTAGGAAACTGTCCTCCAAAAGTCACTAACTAAACTGTCTCCGGAAAGAAGCCATGAGGTGGAGAGCTTGACTTGCATGAAGGGAGGAGCATCGAGGGGGAGGAAGGCAAAGACAAGGGGGTGGGTTTTAAATCCTTGAATGGTAGATTAAAGGGAGAGGAGGATAAACATACACGCAGAGCTCGATAACAGATTCCCAAGACCTCTTGTCTACCGCCCTGAAGTCCTCAGGCCTCCTAAATAAATAATATGAGATGCTGCCTGGACACGAACTTGGACAGGGCTCTGAGACAGCAAGGATGAGCCACGAGCTCATCGTCACACAGCAGCCACGACCGCCTCTCGCGTGGACCAGAGCAGCCAGACCCGGCCGCTCCAGGCAGTGCCTGCACCCTGGGGACCCAGCCTCTCTCCAGTGACACTCTTCCCTGTGTATTTTGGGCATTCCATGATCACACGGCGTACCAATTTATGCTTCCGCATCTAGAAACACAGTCTTCTGGGAAAAACATGTTCTTTTCGGTGTGGCCGGGGAGTTGTGCCACAGCTTGTAATTTGGGCTAAGGAAGTGACTTCCTGACTGACAGGAAGCAGAAGCCAAAGCTCACTTTAGCCGACCCCGAACCTCACACGGGCAAGCAAAAAGGGAGAGAAAGCCCGAAGTTCTCCAAGAGAAGACAACCACTTAGCAGGGAGTCGGAACTCGAGTCTTCCAAGAACAGGAACCTCTCCCCTGACCCCTATTTATTAAAACAAGTTTATCTAACAAACAACCCGAGTGCATTCTGTCCTGAAGAAGTAAGCCTGGTCACTGCCTCTGTAACAACGCAGGCCTTTTAAAGCTTCTAAGGACATAATTACCAGTCGAGTTTTGAACTTTGCCCAGATAAAGGCCGATACACCAGGCTTTGCTGTTTGTTTCTCTAATCAACTAAATTCAAGTGTGAATAGAATTCTGGCCTCTTTGTGCCTCCAACTCCCTCTCTAAGAAAGACACTGTTACTTTTCTCCCTTTCCTTATTACTAAGTGTGTTTTTATGGGGAGTAAATTCATTTTTTTTAATCATAACCATTTGATTTTTTTATTCCATTGGGGCATTTTTAAGAGGAACAAACACTAACAGGGTTATCAGCTGAAAGCTAAAATTTAAATTGTTATCAGAAATCACACTTCCTTTCCTGAAGCCCACTGTCATATCCACCAGGGGCGGATAATCTATGTGCCAGCAAGCTTTAAGAATTGACAATATGCAAGGCTAACGTTCAAATTTAAAAAGAAACACCCTGCTGTTCCTTCACACACACACACACACACACACACACACACACACACACACACACACACACTGACTCATACAGAGTATGCAGAAATACGAAGCTGAATGGCAGATAATTAGGGAGAAAACAATCTGCTCTTTTCCTATCACTTACTGACATGTTTAATAGTTTCTAAATAAAAAATGTGATTTTCTGTCTTTTTTTCCCCCCTTCTCAAAGCAATTTCCCAGCCAGCCTCGGGCAGTAAACAGTTAATATTCCACTCTCCCCTGCTGCCTTGAAAACCAAGGAAACAATTGAGACATTGTCCAGTGAACAAGACTCCCAGGGACTGACATTTTTGTTTATGTCCCAGTTCTCAGACTGTCAATTTCCACTAGGCACGTTAAAGCCTGACCCGCACCAACACGGTCCACCGTGAGCTGAAAGGGCTCCGCTTCATTTATTTTATTAAAGCTTCGGTGTCTGTTTTTGATTCAAACTCCAAACCTCCCCACCCCCGCCTTTTCCCCAGAAAGTTGCCTCCTAACTCGGAGACTGTGTTGCAATTCCTTCTTGGAACACTTTGCCAAGAAAAGTAACAAAATATTTTTGAATACCAATGTTTGCATGGTTTTGCCAAAAAGGGTGGGGGGCCGGGAGGAGGAGGTCCTGAACAAGTGGCCCAGCCTCGCAAGCTGCGTGTTTTTATGGAGGCTTGAAAACATTCCGCCGAAACGGATAGATGCACGTGGGTACCTACGGTGACCTAACGTCCAAACTCTGGAGCTCAGAAAACATATAAAAATCCACAGATGCGTCTGAAAAACCCCAAACTTCGGGTTCAAAAACAAAAAGGGTACATCAATATTTTCTCTCAACAGATGCCACTGCCTGATGAATTGTCAGAGTTGCAGCCCCAAAGCTTCCCTCCCCCCCAGCTTCCCTACTCCTTTCTGTCCCCCCGCGCCCCACCCCCACCTTTTTGGGTCACGGGGAAGTTAGTTGCATTAGTAATTTTGCAGGTTTGGGGTCCTATGTGACACTTTATCTCCACGAAAAGCATACACAGCAGTGAGCACCGTTTCCTGTGTGCGGAGCGGGCACTAACTAAATCACACCCTACGCAGCAGCTCCGGAATGCGAGAGCATATGGCGCTGTGCAAGGATTTACCGAGGAATAAAGGCAGCGAGGATCGCCTGCTGCTTCCGATCAAACCCTGTCACTCTGTGCTTGCAGGTCTCTCTTTCCCGCTGGTCCAAGCCCACCTCTCCACATTACGGCACAGCACACACACACAAACACACACACACACACAGTCCCAGACCCAAAACCTGGAACTCTTACAAGGAACAGGACACCTGAAAGCCACATGGATCCACCCTCTCAGTCCCCCTTATTGATCAAATTGGAGACAGCCCCTTCTTTTCACAAACTGCCCAGTGAGCAAAGGGATCGGGCTGGGATACCGCAGTGTGGACGTCCACATTGCCCTTGGGGACCCTTACACCAAAAACTCTGTGTGTAAAACATTTTCCAACTCATCATCTACACCTTTCTTTTCCCTCACCCACTCCAAAAACAGCATTTGGCCATCTTCCCATTGCTGACTCTTTGTTTAGAATTGAGGATTCCCCACCCCACTCCATCTCTACTCTAAAGGGCCTCTTCAGACCCTTTCAGCGTCTCTACAGGCCCCCCATGCTCGGGGCATCAGACACTGAAATAAATGGTGGTACTTTTATGGCATATTTGAATGTAGCAAGCCATTCTCTCCTGTTTCCTAAAAGGAGCCCTGTTGGGCAGTCACAAGTTATTACAGCACGGAAGTTGAAAGACAGATCTCTAAGGGCCAAAGGTAAGATTGTAACATTTATAACCACCACCTTCTTCCCCCTTTTTTAAGGCCCTAATGAACCAGCATAGAGCACATGCAAGGTGTTAACTCCTTCCTGCCAGAAGCTTCCATTTGCTCTACCAGGGCCTTTCTAGGTAAACATCGCAGCTCGAGCACCTCATGCCATTCCAGTCTCAGCTTGGTCATTGTCTTCCCAGGGGCCCTTCCCAACCGCTGAATCTCCAACAGTCCCCGCCCACGGTCCCTCTCTGTCCCACTGCCTTGCTGTTCTTCACGGCCCATCACTATCTGAAGTTACCTTGCCCATGTTCAGCTGAGGGAGACAGGAAATGAGACCAAGGCTATGATCAAATTAATACTGCAAAGGTCTCAATTTCCACCTTTGAAGAAGCCACCTCTTTTCCCTCTGGGCTTTAGTTTCTTCATCTGTAAAACGGGAATAATAATATTTATACCCCAAGGGTCTTAAGACTTAATATATGTGAAATCTGGCACATCGTGTAAGTGATCAAAATATTTTTATTTTATTATTTATTAATCTTTTTTCCATATTACTTACCTGTTCATTGGTTTTGGTCTCTATGCCCTCCTTCCCCTCCACATCCCCCCACCCCCAATAACACAAGTTCCTTCCATAAGAGCAAGGATATTTTCTTGTCTTTTGATACATTCCCAGCCTCTCTCATGGGTAATCACTAAATATTTGTCGGGAGGGTGGGAGAGACAGAAGAAGAAGAGGCAGGAGGGAGGGAAACCAAGGCAAATGTCTGCTTTTCAGTTTGGACAACCAGTTATCAATCTAATGACCATCACCTACTCATAGCAACTGTCCTCCATTGATATAAAGGGGCAAAGACAGACAAAAGGATTTTCATTGGTTAGGAGCAATCTGTGGTCTTCAGACACACTTAAGAGTAGACAGCACTTCAGTCCCCACGCCTCCTGGAGGACACAGAATCAGGCAGATGTGTGGAAGAAGCTGCTCTTGGAGGCCCCAGGCAGGAAACCTGCCCCAGGAAACAGCCCTGAACTACCCACCAGGCGTCCTCTCCTGGTCTGCCCAGCCCAAGTGATGACGCTTTTCTAAGTGGCAAATGAATCATGTCAGACCAAAAGCCATTTTAAAAGTACACTTTGTAAAAAACCCATGCTACAGCACATTTCATTTATTAATTATGCTATGGATTAGGGATCAAAGTGGTAGAAATCTCAGTGTACTCGAAATAAATGGCTTTTGTGGTTACCTAAATCCTCGGAGTCTCCTGGAATGTAATTCCTTAGGCAAAAACAGCTTCCCAGATTTCTTACCTCTCCCCTCCATATTTTGGGGGAGGGTGATTACTCAGCATTAGACGTGCATGATGTAATTATTTGGGCTTTTAACGTTTTAGTTACATGAAATATGGAACTATTCCTTTTGAACTGCCCTCCTAGTGATGGCTTTTTGGTTTCTGTTATTGAATCTCACAAGCCCTTCCCCCTTCTTCCTGTGCTCCACCCTCACCTCCCTTTCTCTCCAGTTAGATTCTAATTAAAAATAACGTTGGGATGTTGGGACTCAAATTCCAAGTAACTTGGAAGAAGGCAGTGAAGTGTAGTACTAAGCACACAAGCTTTGTGGTCACAAAGACACAGATTTGAATCCTGGCTCTGCCACTTACTTCGTAAATTATCTAACTTCTTTAAGCTCTGGTTTTCTTACCTCTAAAATGAGGATAAAATCACCTACTTCACGAGAGACTGCTGGGAAGACTGGTGAGATAAAATATAGAAAGCTTCTGTCCCAGAGCCTGGAGCCCAGTACCTTGGCAATATGTGACCCAGAGTGATTTACTGTCCCTGCGCTTTCAGATTTTCCAGATATGAGTCCAGTCCCCAGTTTCTGCATCTTGTTCTAAGTGAGTTGTTTTAAATAATATTTAAATCCCAGTTTAAAAATCAGCAACTCCTGGCTTAGACTCCTACCAAAGAAAATTAACTTCCTTAGATGGAGCTGTTAGAGGGCAGATACCCAATCCAAATTAGAGTTCCTCCACCAATTTACAGAAATTCTTCTCTATTGGCAGAATTTGGAGCTACAGTAGGTACAAAATTAGAGCATAAAGAAAAAGACTGATGAATTTGAGTGCATTAAAATTTAAAACTTCTTTATTTAAAATCTCCTCTAGGCAAAGGTTAAAAACATTATGACCTGGGTGAAAGAATCTCCAACACATATAACCAAGTCTCCAATTTATATAAAGAGCTCCTATAAATCAATAAGGGAAAACTATCTGATTCTCTAAAATGAAGAAAGGATTAAACCAGCCAAGTCACAGAGGAGGAAATAAACCTATGACAAGATGTTCAACCTTGGGAGTCAGCATAGAAATGCAAATTAAGTAAGATGCCGCTGCACACCCATCAGACGGGCAAAAAGTTTAAGTCTGACAAGATCAAGTGTTGGGAGATTATGGGGAATGAGTTTATACACTGGTGATGGAAGTACTAATTGATCTCATCATTCTGGAGAGCTTGGCAATAGCATGTGAATAAAAATTAAACCAGCAAAACTATGCCCTGTGAAGTCCTCTACTTCAGCATGAACCCTAGAGAAACTCCTACACAAACGCCTACGCCTGCCTAAGGCTGGTTACTACAGCACAGTTTGTAATCTTAAAGAACTGTAAGCAACCTAAATAACCATCAACACTGAGATAGAAAACTGTAGCGTGTCCATGCAGTGGTATATTACATAGTAGTTAAAACGAGTACACTCAATATAAATGCACAACATGGGTAAAATTCAAGTGCAGCGGCGAATAAGGAAAGCGTGCTGTAGAATACTACGTGAAACGTGAAACTGCTTATGTAAAATGTAAAAGCCACCAACATTATTTATAACACATTGTAGAAAAGTATAAAAGCCTGAACTGGGTAGACATCAAGTTTTGACAGTTCAGATGCTTAGTAGGAAAGATTATAGACTCGGGAGAGGAACATAGGTTTTGTTTTGTTCTTTGAAAACACAGGGGAAAAGGTTAACGATTGTTATTTTAGATGGCAAGTACATGTGTGTGTTTGCTATGTTATCCTTTATACCTCTCTGTATTTTTTCATTTTTAAAAGAGCTGGAGAGCAATCAGTCTCATCTGTCCTGGTGAACAGACAGAATAATCAGATACACCAGCCACTAAGAATAGGGAATCCCACCTTGAACCTCTCTTACCAAAGCTGCCAGGGAGACTAGAAGACAGACACCCCCACTGCCAAACATCTTGGAAAACCCCAACACTTAAAGTTCCAAATTTACACAAAAGATAGATTAAGGGAGTGACTAGACATAACACTACATGGTTGATGATCTGAGAAAAATACTCACACATGCCTTCAGTCCAATGTAATTTATCAAAAAGATTTCTAACTTACAAGTTTGCACACACAAATGGTGTAAAGGGAGCTGTAAATTTGGGATGAATCAAAAGCTCATCTCCATGCAAACCTCCCTTTTCTGGTTCCTTTCTTTTGCCATGAGGTCGTGGCTTTTCCTCCTAGGAACCCACAAAGCCTCGTTTCCTCAAAAGGAACTAGCAGCATCACAAAAGAACGACAGGCCTCCAGGTCCCTGGTGTAGCCTGACCGGCAACGGCCTGGTCTGGTGCCCGGAAACCGGTCCCACCCTGCCAGTGTGTGCTTGTGATTAAGGCAGCACGATACTGACGGGTGAGGGCCCCGGCTCTGGAATCACACTCCCTGGGTCAGACTCCCTGGGTCCCAATTCCAGCTTGCCGCCTACCAGCTGTGTGTGACCTTGACTACATCATTCCCCTCCATTAAGCCTCAGTTTCCTCATCTGTAAAATGGGATAGCAACTATCCCTAACACATAAGGGTTTTCTGAGGATTAAACCCAACAACTATGTAAATTACTTTAAAAAGTGCCTGGCACTAGGAAGTGCTCAGTGAACCTCCAGCATTATCATGATCTTGTACTCAGCTCTCTGCTTCTCAATGTATCAGTTTCCTACCCTATCAAAATGAAGGTTTCGCACCACAAGACCTCTGAGCTCCCTTTCAACATGTAAATTCTAGGATTAGTCTAATATTAAAAGAAAATCGGGAACAAGAGAGCTAGCACGAAAGAGAGCAAAGCTCTGGTGTATAATTTGCAATCCTGTCGTAACTGAGGCCCCAGGACAGAGCATGGCAGAAAGTTCTACAAGCCCTTTCCTCTGGCTTCTGTTCTGACCTCTGGTGTCGCTCGCCTGCACCCAGCAGGATCCTGACACTCCACACCCCTGCGCCATATCCAGCAGATTCTATTTTGCCAACTGAAAACTTTGGGAGGAAATTCACATAGGCGTCCAGACACCAGAACACGGAGCCAAGCCCAGCCCTGCTGGCCTCTGTATGCGGCGCTCGCCACCCCTGGAGCCTCCGCCTATCTCCCCAGCCAATGGCCCGCCCTCCTCTCCTTGACAAATGTCCTCTCTGCCCACTCACTTATTCCACACAGACGTCCAAACATGCACTCACTGGCCATATGTCCCTACTGCCTCTCAATGGTTATATTTTTCAAATCATGTTCTGAAACCTAACCGTGAGACTGTAGGCATGAGAGCTGTGCTGTGTCTTCTCACATGAGCCTTGAACTCACAGTGTGGTTAACAAGTCAGAAGAGGGCCATATGGGTATGCACCAAAAACCAAATTAGATGAATACGTTGGTTTGTATTTTGAAAAAGAAAAAAATCCCTGCCTTTCCAAATGAAAAGTTTAGATAACATTAAAGTTATCAACCTCTTTAGAAACATCTTGAATTTTTTCATCACAATTCTTTTTTTCTTTGAGATGGGTCTTACTCTGTCGCCCAAGCTGGAGTGCAGTGGCCCGATCACAGCTCATCATTACCGCGAACTCCTCAGGCTGAAGTGATCCTCCTGCATTCAGCCTCCCAAGTAGCTGGGATTACAGGTGCGTGCCACCACGCCTGGCTAATTTATTACTTTTTTGTAGAGACAGGTTCTCGCTACGTTGCCCAGGCTGGTCTCGAACTCCTGGTCTCAAGCGATCCTCCCGCTTCGGCCTCCCAAAGAACTGCTGGGATTACAGATGTGAGCCACTGCACCCAGCATACCATACAATGTTTAATACTAAGGTAAGAGGAAAAGAGAAATGGAGAGCTCACTCCTGAAGTCCCGTTTGGTAACTGTCAGAAATATGCAGTCATTCACAGGAGTAATGCACAGAAAGTGGGCTGAATCCGCACGTCACGCGTGGCCTGTGTGTCATGTCTTTAAGACGTTATCTGTCACGGACAGCAAGGAGATATCCCAGATGTGGGAGAAGCAAAGTGGCACAAATCCAGATTGCTGAGTCACGGCCCAGCTCCTAAGTCCAGGTTCACTTCTTTCCTTTGGCACATCCTCAGTTACGGTTCTAATGAAAAAGCTCCTCTTTCCCACCATTTCATTTGAAACAATAAGTTTTTTTTTTTAATTTCAGCATATTATGGGGGTACAGATGTTTAGGTTACGTATGTTGCCCTCGCCCCCCCCAAGTCCAAGTTTCAAATATGTCCATCCTTCGGGTGGTGCACATTGCACTCTTTGTGTATGCGTATACCCGTCCCCTCCCCCTTCCTCCTTCCTCCCCCCTCCCCCCTGCCCAACATCCAATAGGTGTTATTCTTATATGTGCACTTATGTGTTGATCAGTTAATACCAATTCGATGGTGAGTGCATGTGGTGCTTATCTTTTCATTCTTGGGATACCTCACTTAGTAGAATGTGGAACAACAAGTTTTTAAATGGTGAGTTGGTAAGACTTTTGTTCAACCAGGACATCTTAATGGACATTTGACAGGGCTCTGATAAATCCAGTAGGGTGTTCAACTTCTGACACTTCCCCCAAAAGGCTGATTGCTTGGGACAGAAATGACAGTTGTGATACCTCTATTGTCCATCACTCTCTCCCCCCTCACCCTTGGCAGGTATTAATCCATCAACAAATTCCTCCCCTTGGAGCCCTGACATTCAAAGGCCTTGGAATCCCTCTCAACACAATGCTCCCAGCAGAGGCCGCCCAGTCTACAGTCCAGGTGCGAACACTGCACTCAGCTCAAAGGCCTTGGAACAACGGTTTTAGCCTTTTGGAGTTGCAAAATCTTTTCATAATTTACATATGTTTTACAGGGAAATGGATAGAACCTTCATCAACTAGTAAAGTTGTAATGATCAATAAGTCAAAATGTATGTGCTGTCATCAATTACCCATGATAAAAAAATAATGCGAATAATAATAATAATAATACAAAGTGGTAATAAGAGAGGCTATAGTGATGCCTCCTTATTTATATTACAATGTTATTTACCTTATTACATTATTGTGACATTTTTCAACCAAAAGGGCAGTACTTCATACCATTAATTACCTGGGGGTGCTTCAGTTGTCCAAGGAACAAAAATAAGAGAGGCTTAGGGCAAACGTGAATATGATAAGCAGGAGCCAAAAAAGAAAACTCTGAGAAACTAAAACTATGAAAACAGGAATTTCACAAAAATACTTAAAGTTCATTTTCAAAATTCCCCATGACCACAAGAGCGAATCATGGAAATTCCTTTTTTCATACAAACCTCTCTCTAGAAATTGTTTGCAGAGGAAGACTGTGTATAATATATGTCTCCCACTTAAAGTAACCCTCACACTAGCACACACCAACCCATTCTTACAGAAGGCAAGCACGTTCTGCTCACACGGGTCTCTGATTACAGAGTGGCAGAACAATCAGTGTATGTTCTAACATTTCTTAATTCAAAAGAATTAAAAATTCAAATGAAAATCAAGTCTTTTTTTGATATAAACCTAAGGCTTGGAAAACTGTGTTAGTTAGAACTCCTTTGGTTCTAAGTGACAGAAAACCGTCTCCAACTAGTTAAGGTATTGGCTTCCTTATGGGATGGTCTAGGATTGGAGCTGGTTGCACAGAATTACAGGGTGCCACTGAGGCGTTCCCTCACCCATTTTAATCTTCTACAAATGAGGGTCCTTCACTGAGTTGGTGGGGGGCGTTGCACACTAACACGTGTGTGGACGTATGAACAGAGTTGCAAAGAGCCACCGATGAGCCCTCTCTGCAGGGTAAAGACTCGTCAACAGCACATGCCGGCCCCCTGCCAGATCACACGTGCACCGGAACCAAGTGGAACAGGGGAAGGAGTGTCCCCAGTAGTAAAAGGGGTGGGGTGGAGCGGGGGTGCTATTATCAGGAAAAATATGGCACAGAGACAAATGTCACCTTCACAACCCTACTCGGTTTTTAATGTTTGATTTTTCGTGCTGGGAGGTCAGCACACGGGTGTTATTCTCAGCACGTGAAAACAACATCCGAATTAAGAAAAGAGCATAATAAAGGCTATGCCAACCAAGCGCTTTGCGGAAGTGGGATGGGAAAGGGGTTGGAGGAGGAATGAAGAGAAGGATGCATGGCCGTGTCCGAAAAATGGAAATTGCTTCTGCCAGTCAAACCTACTTCTTCATTATTCAGCCTTTGACAACGGCGTGCCTTGGTCACTCTAATTCTGGGTTTCAGACATTCCTTCATTTATGGGGTTTGGCTGAAGGGGGCTGCTACCTTTTTCCAAAAAAACAATTTTTTTCCCCTGAGTTCCAACTGAATCATCCGAAAGGTTTCACAGGAGCCCTTCTGCCCAGCCACGTTCCCCTTCTGTACTGAGACAGGTTTTTTTAATTTTATTTTCTATCTCCACCCATTAAGGTTGGCTTTTCCCCTGATTATGAAAGGGCTGGGAAAAACACTTCTCCTAGAATCTCGCGAGTGTTCTTCAGCTGGGTCTGAACTTTAGGGGCCACAGGAAGGGGAAGAGTCAGAAGTGGGGCTCAAAGACAGGTCTTGGCACTGGGACCCTGCATCCCACTTAGTCTCTGGGGACCACGAGATGGACCAATCCCAGGGCTGTGACGCGGGCTTTCCTTCCTTCTCCAGCCCTCCTAAACGCTTGCTGTTTCCTTCGCTCCAGCACCTATGGGAGGTAGACAGTGTCCTTGGCAGAGAAACAGCTAGCTTGAGCCCTTGGAGCAGGAAGGCAAGAGGCTTTTATCCCACTGCACTTGGACACACGGTGACCCCATCTCATTCGAGCCTATTAAACAGCCTCACTGATGCACTTAATCACTGCCCAGCAGCCTCCCGCTACGCAGGCTCAGGCTGGAAAACAGATTGCATCACGCAGCCCCAAGTTCTTCAGCAGCCTCCCACTGCAGGCAGGCGGCAGCTGGACAGATGGACCACATGCCTTCAGGGAAAGGCAGGGATCGGGCGCAGTACGGTCGAGAGGCATCTGGGTCTCACTTGGGGTGCAAAAACCAAGACATCGGCCACATCCTGCTATGGGAGCAAGGGTTTGATGAACAGGCTGGGGAGGCTCACGCAGCCCAGGGGCAGTCCTGCTGCCCTGGCGCGCTCTCTTCTGCCAACACAGAACTCTAAGTGCAGCCAGTGCCTGGGCTGAAGCCCTTGAATCTCAAAGTCCCACTTTTCAGGCAGGTGACAGGGCAAGTGTCTATTCAGAGCTGCTTTTGAGCCTCTTTCAAAAGACAAAATTTATCCTCAGATTTTCAGAATACAAGTATGTGATAAAATCTAAGGCTTTAAAAGGCCCTCTCGAGCGTGGGAACCAACTGTAGGGACGGCGGATAGACGATGGGAAGTCACAAAGGTGAGAAATGAGGAGACCAGCAAAGACGTTCCGGAAACATCCAAAGGAGGCTGGACTCCAGTCGCAGTGGCTGAGGCAGTGAAAAGCGGCCAATGCCACATGCGCTTTGAAAGTACAGACAACTCCGTGCCCGTGGGCTGATGGGCTGGCGGGGTGAGTGTGGGATTTGGGAGAAAAAGAGGAATCAGGAATGAAGTCCAAGGTCTGGGGCCTAAGCAACCGGAAAACGCCGTTATCTTTACTGAGATGTTGCACACAGGGCATGGCGGGCTGGGAGGTGGGGAGGACGTGGAAACAGAGTTCGATTCTGCGCATGCTCACTTTCCCATCTGCGTGGCATCCAACTGGAGGTTAACCCTGGCACTCAGGAGAGAGCTAAGTCGCTGATTTTCACATCCTTGCGTGCAAAATAGACATAACAATACACTTTCCCAGTCAGACCCCTGCAGGGGGTTAGCGGAGTTGCCAGGGCATCCCCAGACAAGAATAACCATATTCCGACAATTATCCAGGGCTTTGCTTTTTGCTTCAGCCTGACGCTCTCCTCTTTCCTTAGTTCCCAGTATAACTCCAAGGGACAACTCTGAAATCCAGCTGTTTTCTCCTTCTATAATAATTTATTAAAAGAGACGAAAATCTGATCTGCAAGCTATTAAAACATGAAATAACTTCACATTTCATACCCTACAACATCATTCTTGAAATATACACATTGCCGATAATCGATAGTTGAGTCCTGGATTTCCAAATGGGTGCTCTCTGGAAGAGTCCAGTGGCCGGCCCCACTCCAGGATCCCTAAGGAAGAGTCGGTTTAAACCAAGACTGAGGAGAGATAGAAGCCCTCCCGCCTGACTTGCTGGAGCGTTTGTGTAACCACGTTCCACATAAATGCAGCTGTGGCGATTAGACACGCTCTGCTGTGAGCTGGAATGTATAAGGGTGGATTATCAAGTTACCGGCCAACCACGCACAATGTCATAACCCAAAATTACGTTTCCCTAACACACGCTACCACATCAGGTATAAAGTAGATGCAGATACAAGCTCCCGTGCTCACCAAGAAGATTCTGAACACACTAAGGTAATGATGAAGTCACACTGGTTGTCCCAAACTAAATCAACTCCAGTCCCTCACCAGAAATTGGTTTTCTGCTTAATTAACAAGCCCCGTAGTAGGAGGAGAGAAAGCCACACGCAAAGATAAACCGTGGGGCTCCTTGGCTTCAAGAAACTTACGATCTGGTTGGAGAAGCAGGCCCCATACGCAGAGTTAATCAGCAAGACAAGAAATGACACGCAGGACAGGCTGGGCGCCAAATGAACACTCTTGTTTTATTTACAGGAAAGATAAACATAGTCAAAACCCTGAGTTTAGCTCTAAGTAGATCCATGTTCATCTAAAACAAGCTCCCACGCTTGGTAAACAGAGCAGGTGCTGAAACAAAAACAACTTTCCAAAGTAGGTCCCTGTCTTGTCCCTTATGCTGGGAAGAGCTCTGCAGTGGAGGAAGCTTTAAGAAGTCTTCTTCTAGGGAAGGGCTCCAAGCCCCCTGTGGAGTTAAGATCCTGCTAAAGAAACTCATTTACTTTGCATAACCCAGTTCTTTCCCCAAACCTATTTTAGAAAGAGAACCCTTTTTTCCAGTAACCTTGTTAACACTCAATGAAAGAAATGTCAGGAAACGCTAGCCCTGAGCTGCCAAAGACTCTCCCCCAAGCACAACAGGACCCGGCGTTAAGAAATGATGAGGAGCTGATTTGAGCTCTTTTGCTACAACAAGGGGTCTGGTCAGCATCTGTGGCGTACATGTCTGGCTCTGTAAACCTGTGCCTTGCTCTTGCTCTATAATCCTATCTTGGTCCCCCCTCAGTAAACTTCACCTCGTGCTTGCCTTTTTAAAAAAAAAAAAAGGCTGATTTGAGGCCGCCAGCCCTCCCCACATTGGCTGTGGGCTGACCTTCAACACTAGAACCAATAGCATATTGGACAAGTGGGTACATTTTCCCAGAAACATAATCCAGGCTTTCCTGGATGAAGACCAAGCTCCCAGATAGCACCAAATAAATATTACCTTTGCCCAATGATATGCCATTAAAGCAGAGATGACAAAAAAACTCTATAGTTATTTGACAATATAAGGGTATACTCAAAACCTAAAATAGCCCTAAATGTACAGAGTATATTGGGGGGCGGGGACTAAGGTGTGCCTAACGCATGTAACAGTTATGCTTTTTTTTATTGTCTAAAATGAATATGCATAATTCAGTAAAACAGCGACACATTAGGCTGGCTTTAAAACCTACTTATCATTTAAGACACACCCTTTTGTTTGCCCATTTTGAAGGTGCATGGCTTTGGGGAGGCGGGCTGGATGGGCTGCGTCTCTGCTCTGGCGTAAGGTGGAGTTAAAGGCACATCTCTCCAGAGAAGCCTGAACTTCTTTCGTTAAATTTCCCAGAGACATTAAAAATCATTCCGATCACGGTAAGTCTCTCACATACTGCTAATAGTTATGAAAGTTGAGACCATTCAGGAAAATAATTTGTGGCTATATACCAAGAAGCTTTTCAACACTTTTGATCTCTTTTACTTACCTTTTATCCTAGGGGTCTATCCCAAGAAAATACTAAAAAGGGTATGGGAGAAGGAGGGGTGTAAAGATTTATGCACAAAGATGATCATCAGAGTATTATTCAGAAGAGAGGAAACAAAAGGAGACACTCTGAAGGCCCAACAATATGGCATTGATTCAGTAAATTGGAGTATGATCATATTATGGAGTGTTATGTGGTCGTTAAAAATCCTTAAGAATTTTAATGACATGGGCGATTTTAATTGCCGTTATTAACAACGGCAATTTTCATTTTAAATAAATACAAAGCTGGAAATAGTGAGCACTGCTATGAACTCAAGTATGTTAAAAACAAATATAAATATTCATACACTCAGAGGAAAAAGCCTAGAAGGAAATATACCAAATTATTCATAAGGTAATCTCCGAGTAGTGAGATTATGGGCTATTTGCCAAATTGTCTACAATGAACATGAAGTTTGTGAATGAGGAAAGCTACGTTCAAAAATTAATTTCACTAACTTTAGAGGTAGAATTTTTTAATCAAAAATTAGCAATTCCCATCCTTAACTATTTAATAGTTTAAGGTATCAGTCATTGAAGATTTGAATTACAGTTGAGGATAACTCTGAAAAGAAGACTGGGGGAAGGATGTTCAACGGTTACCTTCAAATGTGTAAGACATGTGACCTGAAGCACACGGAGAGTTAAACAGCAAGACACAAATCGAGAAGTGAGTATTTCAAGGGAAGAGATTTCAACTCAGTCGTAAGAGTCCATATTGTACCAAAAAGAAATAGTCTACATCAAGGAGCTAGATCCCCCATCTCTGGAAGTGTTCAAGGGTTCAAGAACAACATGGAAAACAGACAGGTACCAAACGGCCAGAAACAACAGAAGGGAGTTGGTAAGATGCATATGATTTTAAAGCCCTGAAAATTTTTATGATTCCAATCTGAACGGGGCTATCACTAAGGTCACCATAATCCTTCCTGATGGAAAATATTCTCTCACCACGGTGGTCAGCTGCCACACCATGAACCCAAAGCTCAAGAACTCCAGAACTCTTCACCATAGGGTAGAGTTTCTAGAAGAGAAGGAAGCGTAGGCCTTTTGACCACAGGCTGTATATTTGCAGCCCCACGTACACTTTGGGGTTTGCACCACTCACTCCCTTCAAAGCACGACTGATCTCACCTACCACTTCTTCCCCTCGAAAAGATGGCCTGGTTGCCTGGTCCTTCCTAGTAGGTCCTCAGAGCGCTCCTTTTAAAAGTGATATTATTTTTGCAGGGCTCACAGGCTCATGTTATATCCTTAGACACCCTTACCGTGGCCCTGTCTGTGAAATGGGAAAGTTCTGACTCAGCTAGGAAACATGTACCAGGTATTCTAGAAAGTCTGGCTGAGTCACAGATAGATGGATAAAATAAATAAATAACAACAAACAAACTACACGTGGAGTAAAGGAAGTAGAGACGATCCACAGGGAAAAGCTCTTAGAGATCAGCACGAGTCCACACCCTGACATCACCCAGAGCTCACTGCCCCCTCCCCACGCATGTCATTGAGCCCTTTGCGACAGCCACATGCTTACCCAGAAACCAATCTCCAGCCAACCTCACGCATGTCCCGCTCTCCAGGGAAGCCAGGAGGCCTCCTCGAGCCATGCCCTCTGTGCCCAGCTGGGGCTGGGGGCTGCCACTGGCTGCTCTGGGCACATCACACACTTCGTGTGCTCAGAGCCGTGGGGAAGAGACGTCGCGCTCTGGAGCCAGCTGCCCTGTTTCACACCCCGACCGCACAACTGGGCAAACAGTGACCGTCCCTGGGCCCAGCTCCTGCTCGGTACAACAGGGATTACACGATGTCTGTAAGCACCTAGGACAACGCTTGGCACACAGGAAGTTTACAGTCTTCTTTGCTATTGTTTATCGTTCATTGTTGACTCCACTCTCCCCCTGTGTCTGGAATGTTTTTTCCCACACAAAATCTCTGTAAGTTGGCCGGGCGCGGTGGCTCACGCCTGTAATCCTAGCTCTCTGGGAGGCCGAGGCGGGCGGATTGTTTGAGCTCAGGAGTTCGAAACCAACCTGAGCAAGAGCGAGACCCCATCTCTACTAAAAATAGAAAGAAATTAATTGGACAACTAAAAATATATAGAAAAAATTAGCCGGGCATGGTGGCGCATGCCTGTAGTCCCAGCTACTTGGGAGGCTGAGGCAGGAGGATCGCTTGAGTCCAGGAGTTTGAGGTTGCTGTGAGCTAGGCTGACGCCACGGCACTCTAGCTCCGGGCAAAAAGAGTGAGACTCTGTATCAAAAAAAAAAAAAAAACTGTGGCTTTAATGTGGTTTTTAAAACTGCAAGTCACTCACAGGGACCTGCTGTATCATAAAAAAAAGATTGGACAAGAATGGCAGACCTTTTGAATAATGTACAATAAATTCTCATTTCTAATTAAGTTTGATAACATATACATTGTTGAATAATTCAGATATGAAAGGAGTTCTTCCAGGTACAAAGGTGCAGGCAGGGTCCTTAAACCAAACTGTCACAGTCCCTTTCCACTGGGACCCTCCAATCTATTCCCATAGCATCCACTACCAAATGGCAATATGAAGTTTCAGTTCTCATTATTTAAAATGGCTGCAGGTGACAAAGAAGGGTGACTCCCTGGATAATCAACTCATGCAGGTTAAGATACTGAACATCAAAAAATTTATTAGCATGCAAGTTTTCTCCCATTCTGTGGGTTGCCTGTTTGCTCTTGTGAATAATGTTAACTTTTAAATCAGGAACATGGTATATCTCTCCATGTATTTAGTTCTTTAATTTTTTTCCTCAGCGTTTTGTAGTTTTTGGTGTACAGGTCTTCCACATCTTTTGTCCTCCACATCTACAGATTTATGCTTAAAATATTTCATTTTTTGGTTGCTATTGTAAAGGATGCTATTTTTAAAATTTCATTTCTGATTTTTTCATTGCTAGTATAAATAGAAATACAATTGATTTTTGTATTAATATATTGATCTTGTATCCTGCAACATTTTAGACTCACTTATTCACTCTAGTAACTTTTTTGTAGATTCCATCAGAGTTTTACAGACAAACATTTCATCTGTGAATAAAAACAGTTTTCCTTCTTTCTTTTCCATCTGAAATTTCCATCTGAATGCTTTTTATTTCTTTTGTTTGCCTGTTGCACTGGTTAGAATTTCTAGTACAATGGTACACAGAAGTGCTAAGAGCGTACATTCTTATCTTGTTCCTGATCTTAGGGGACTTTTACCATTAAGTTTGGTATTAGTATTAGCTTTCATAGATATTTTTTATTGTGTTGAGGAAGTTCCCTTCTATTCGTAGTTTGCTGAGAATTTTAGCAGGAAAGAATGTTTGGTTATATTAAATGCTTTTTATGTGTCTACTGAGATTATCATATGGCTTTTATGTTTTTAGTTTATTAACAGTGAATTACATTAATTGAATTATAAATTAAATTATTCTAAAAATATACTGCTAGATTACTATTCTTAGCATTTCATTTAAGATTTTAAATCCCTATGGCTTTATCTATTTTGATGCTATGCTATTTGGTGCATGAAAATTCATATTGTATTTTGGCATTTTTCCCTTTTATCCATCTAACATTACCCTCTTTTTTTAGTTTACTCTATTTTGTCTCATATTAATGAGGTGGGGGTCCCAGAGGAGCTTCAAATTTGCTTCAGACATTTTTAGATGAGTCTGACCAACCACTAAGGTCAGGCATCTCTTCTGCTACAGTGTCTTCCAGTATGCGGATGGTACCCTTCCCTTGTTTCCAACAGTAATATAAATGGTTTGCTTTCGCATTTTTTCTTTTTTTTACTATTCCAATGGCAATTGATAAGCGGTAGTGATCTGATTCCCATCTTGGACTAGAAATCCCTGCCCCCAGACTTGATTCTTTGTGCTGTGTGTGTGTGTGTGTGTGTGTGTGTAGTCCATCCTCCCTATGGATCCCCGGGCATCTTTCTAAAATGCAAATCTGATTTTTCCTCTCCCCAAAGACTAATAACTTGATGTCCTTCTTTGTGTTCAGCATAATATTCCTGACCACTCCAGCCTCATGGACACTCCAGCCACCCTGAATACACAGCCTTTCCTAATGCCTCACCTTGGCACAGGTACTTCTCTCCTTCTATAGTACCTGTTTGTCTTTTTTTTCACCTTTGAAAACAAAGTCTTCCTAACTTTTATCCATCCTGGATTCAACGCAAATGTATTTCTGCATGAAACCTGCACAGTTCCCCCAGGCACAGTAAGTTTCTTCCTTTCAAGTATTTTCATATTATTTAATACATGGTTTATACCCCTGCAGTAGCAGTTAAGAGAGAGCACTCAGGAATTAGACTGTTCTTAAACTAGCTATGTGACTTTGGGCAGCTTAACTTGCTAAAACTCCACTTTACAGAGTGGTTGTGAAAATTAAATGAAATAATGCATGTGAAGTGTCATGTAGTGTCTGGCACATAATGGACTCTTGGTAAATGTTAGCTTCATTATTATCATTCTGAATTTTAAGCTGTCTGCTTATATTTCTATGTCCTTCACTGTCTAGTGAGTCCCTCTAAGGTAGAGGCTCTATCTTAATCACCTTTGTATCCTCCAATGCCCAGCACAGTGCCTTAATAATCATTCATTAAATAAATGATTACTCTCCTGCATACTACACTTTTGTGTTTGGGGAGGTAATCTTCCACCATGTAAAACTCCCACTCTCTAATTACACCTCAGTGAATGTTCAAATTCTGAATAAGCGAGAGTTGACATTGGTTTAAAAAATAATTGTAGCATACTTAAAAGCTCTGTAGTTTTTCCAGAATTCAGCAGTTCAAATTTAGATTTGTTGTCCTCCAAACAGCTGGAAATGTTTATTTTCCATTTTAAACATGTAATTTATGGCAAAACACACAATTAAATACTTGGAAAAATGCAAAATGGTTTATTTAATTATTGGCATGAATAGATTCGGCATTTCATAATAATATAGCAACAGTATAGAAGACAGCTTTTTGATGAAAGGCATTATTTTGATACAAACTACATATAAATATGCAGTTCTCCCTAGTTGAAGATTATACCACCGGGTATTTGGTTTGACTGATTTTTAAAACAGTAGTACTGCATTTAGGATAAGCTGTCCATACTCTTTTATCCTGTAAGTAAAAATAAAATCCTAAGCCTCCAGCCACTGAATGTCCTCTTTTGGCCAAGGGTACTGCAGACAAACCTGAAAAATTGAGCTCCTGGCCATGACGGGACGAGGGGTGGGACATGCCTCATTATACTCCGTCCCTTTTGCCATTTAGACTCAACAACGCACCAGCATCGATGTTAAAATAGAGATCACAAAACTGACAGAATGGACTCTTTGTAGCAATAAGATCACAAATTATGAACAGGACCCGAGGCCGTGCCAGGCAAAGGTTAAGTCATGTATCCCTACACTTAAAGAATAAACTCTGTTCTAACTGCAGTAGGGTTTTTCTTTTTCTCTAGCAACTAAAAAAGGACTGGCCTCAAGATAAACAATATTAAAGCAATTCGCAGCTCACACCAGACATTGACACTCACCCTCCGTTCCACAAGCCATGACTACAACTTTGATTGGACAAGAGACTGATTTCAGAACCTTCTCTTGGTAAGAAGACCACCGATGATGGACTGGTTCTGGCTGGTGTTATAGAGGCTGTGCACTTGAGTATCTTTGTGTCCTAAAAATACCTTCTGATGTGTAGGGCCTAATTATAATACATTTAAATAAGTCTGCACCCCAAATTGAACACAGGTTGTATGTTACATGCATGTTTGTTCAATATGCATGCATCAGGACTACCTTCATGAATATTCATAGCTTCCCTCTGTAACCTATTGAGTATGTATTACTTGGCCAGACTGTTCAGCTTAAATCCTTGACCCAACTCCACCTCCTTCTAAGTGCCAGTCTCCTGGCTTTGGCCAGAGGCTAAGCTTCCCAGCCTGTCACAATGGCCACTTTGCAGGCTGTAACCCTTTATTAGAAATAAAGCTCCCTTTTCCAAATGGATAGATCTTGTGATTTTAAGTTGACAATCCATAATAAAACATAATGAAGACAATTATAACAGAAACAATAGCTCCTGCTATGTACTGTATGCCTACTATGTGCCAGACATTGAGCTAGTATTTTTCATTTGTTAACTCTTGTTATCACAACAACCCAGCAAGGTGTATATTTTTATCTCTGTTTAACAGGTGAGGAAACTGAAGCTTAGCAGGTATGTTTGTTTCCTGTGGCTGCTGTAACAAGCTGCCACAGAGTTAGTGGTTTAAAACAACAGAGATTTATTCTCTCACAGTTCTGGAGACCAGAAGTCTGACATCAAGGTGTCAGCGGGGCTGGTTCCTTTTGGAGGCTGCAGGAGAGCATCCATTCCTTGTTTCTTCCAGCTTCGGGTAGCTCTTGCATTCTTTGGCTTGTGGCCACATCACTCCTGTCTCTGCCTCCATCTTCATATTGCCCTCTCCTGCGTGTGTGGTGTCTACTCTCCCTCTGTCTCTTTCTTAAAAGGACACTTGTGATGGCATTTAGGACCCACCTTGGTAATCAGGATAATCTACTCATTTCAAGATCCTTAATTAATCACACTTGCAAAAACTTACACAGTAACATTCATAGGTTCCAGGGATTAGGATGTGGACATATCTTCGGCACCATTATCAGCCTGCCTAAGCGGGATGAAGCAGCTTGACCAAAACCTGTAACAATTGTGAGAGCTGAGCCCGATCCATTTGACTTTAAAGTTTGTATTCTTTGCACTGTTTCTCAAGGTAGGCATTTGCAAGATCGCTGTCTTGTCAGGAAGCAGCGGTGATGGGACAGAGACCAAAGAGTTCAGAAGTGGGGATTCACCCCAGCAGGAGGGGAGGTGGTACAGTGAACTATTTTCTCTTCGTTTCAATTTCCTCATTTAAGATGGTAACTTTCACTTTGGGAGGCTGAGGCGGGAGGACTGTTTGAGCTCAGGAGTTTGAGACCAGCCTGAGCAAGAGCGAGACCCTGTCTTTACAAAAAATTGAAAAATTAGCCAGGTGTGATGGCGCATAACCGTCGTCTCAGTTACTAGGGAGGCTGAGGCAGGAGGCTCGCTTGAGCCCAGGAGTTTGAAGCTGCAGGGAGCTATGATGCACTATAGCTCTCCAGCCAAGGTGACAGAGCAAGATCTTGTCTCAAAAACAAAAACCCAAAAATGGTGACTCTCCAGACCACGGCAGGTGATCACAGCATAAAAAGAGGGCCGGATCCTCTGGGGGAGAGGCATGGGGTCTTACACAAAGTGTTTCTGTAAAAGAGCCGAGTGGCAGGAAGGCTGGGCGGGGACCCTGGCAGACAGGCAGCCTTCAGCATCCAGGAGGACTGAGCGTCATAACAGAAGCACTTGCCGTTGTGGTGGTTGAAATGATCCTACAACATACACTGTTTTTCTTTCTGCTCCTATTTTTTGTTTTCTGTGAAGAAACTAAGGCCAGAAAGATTTTACAGGCCCAAAGAAAATTCTTTCAGGGACAAAGACACTATGATTGTCTCTTAATGTCTGGTTTGGATTATTAACTAAGCCATTGAATATGAAACAGAATGTTTTTCTGCTTCAATGCAAGAAGGCTCCACGGATCCTAAAGTGTGTCTTATGGCCTGGTTGTCACCTTGCTCTGTGCAGCAGAGTGGATATTGCAAACACCTACAAATTTAGATACCTTCTAATGTTTTAAAGTAATCAGTGTCACAACTTCCAGAAAAAAGTAGTTTAAAAAATCCATATTGTGAAGAAAGCAAAAATATGTCAAATTATATTAAGTGTCATGAAGACAGAAATATTCACAGGAAATAAAATAATTGGAAAGTCACTGTGTCCACTTTAGATAATGTCAGCTTTAAATAATAGAATGTTTTTCAAAAATCCTGGAAAAAGGCACATATACTTTATATAAAATAATAATGCCACAAAAACACCTACCTCCCCTTTGCTGACAGGAACAGAAAGGTCACAATTAAGTGGAAAGTTACCGTGCAGCTCCGATGGTGAAAAGGAGGGAGGAACATTTTCTTCTTACTATTGCCAAGAACTAGCTGTTTTTGGATCAGTCGTACTTCTTTGTGATGCCCAAACCTAAGGACTTCAGAAAATTTGACATTTAACTTTTCCCCTCTGAAGGCTATAATAAAGAGCATATATAAAAATAAAAACTTGGGGCATGATTTATAAGCTTTTAATATTTAAACCTCTGCATAATAGTTAAAACTTCTGGATAATTCATAAACATATGGTTTTCAACATTTTATCATGCAAGCTTTGAAATATACAGAAAAGTTGAAAAATTGTATAGTGAACAGCATTATATCCACCATTTAGATCAGACATTTAGATTAGATTCAGGTGAGATCCATTTCGATCAGATCTAGCTGCTTGCCTGTTTTTATAAAGTTTCATTGGAACGCAGCCATTCACAACATCTGTATTTCCACCACTTAGATCAGACATTTAGATTAGATTTAAGTTAGGTCCATTTAGATTAGATCTGGCTATTTGCCTGTTTTTATAAAGTTTCATTGGAACGCAGCCATTCCCATTAGTTCATGTATTGTCTCTAGCTGCTTCCGTACTACAACAGCGGGGTTAAGTAGTTTCGACAGAGACTGCAAAGCTTAAAGTACTTACTATTTGACCCTTTATGGAAAAAGTTTGCAAACTCTTGATTTAAATGATACAGTTGTTAATAGGCTGCTGTATTTGCTTTATTACATATCCACTCATCGGTCTGTTATAAACTTATTGTTCAGGGAAAAAAATACAAAATAGTATTTGGTGGTCAGATTCATTCTTTAAATAATTAAGGATGATTATTATACTATGACCAAAAATTCCAAAAGAAAAAAGTAAATTCAAAAAGGGGGAAAGAAATCACTTACCTTTGTTATTTGGCATTGTCATCGGGCTTACTCTCAGCTATCATGGAGGTAAAATTAGTCACAATGTTAGATGCAAAAATAGGATTAACTGAATTTTGCTTTATTTCTGCTTGTATCATATTGATTTATTTAGGTTTTGATCTCTCTGACTCTAGTACTTGGTAGCTTTTATCAAGGCAGTATTTACAATCTGAGAGACAAACTTTCTCAAAAAAATTAAGTAAAATTAATTATTACCTATGAAAATTATTATATATAATATAGTCTATATTCTATATTATAAAAATTAACTACATAAAAAATTAATTGAGTAAAAACTAATTTTTTATCCTTTAATAGTAGAAATATATATTGTAAGTTGCTAATGAAATTAATTGTTCGTTGTTAGGATTGTTACCATTTGTACATTAAAGACAACAGGAAGTATTTACTGAGTCCTTTCTATGCTGAAGGCAGAGTTAGAGTTCTAGGTGCTTTGGGAGATGTGAAGATGGATCAGACAAAGATTCCGTCCTCAGAGCACACAGCTGAGTATGGGAGAGCAGACATGGGTACAACTACTGCAAGACAGAGTGGAAAGTGTTTCGATTCAATGTTGTGAAAGTACAGTAAGTTCTGGGGGAACAGAGGAGAGGTCTGGCATTTATTCTCTTGGTAAGGTGAATTCCTGAAGGACACAGCGTTTGATTTGGGTCTATAAAGACTTGTCATTTGGAAATGTGGAGAAGGAAGTGAAGGACACTCTTTGAGAAGTGCGGTCGGGAGAGCATATGAAGGTGCCAACTGAATCTGGCTTTCTGGTGGGATATGCAGAGCTTGTGGAATTTTAACACACTTATGAAAGCCATACAGGGTTTTCATTATCATTAGGTCCTAATGACCTGTAATCAAGGGACAACTTTAGGTAAAACAAATAATAATCTTATAACATTGTGGTTTACTGGAGGGTAGTTGCTAATCATTCTCTTCCTGCCTAGCACATTAGCTGGCTAGGTTCTTGGCGGTCATACAATTGAAACAATCATTTCCCATGTAGTGCACTCAGTGGCTTAAATGAGTTAGTGCAATCTCCAGTAAAGACATTTCTATGAATATATCTTAAGGAAACAATCAAAAGTGTGGATAAATATTTAAATATTATGATAATCATTGTATTATTTATGTAAAACACTGGAAAATATGCCCATGTTCAATATAGAGGGACTGTTAAATAAATTATGATACCACAGTGAAATAAAATGCAGGTTCTAAATGTTGGTTTTTTGATGAATTTTTAATAATATAGGAAATGGCACTGGTCTAATAGTTCAAGATAAAAGCTATATACAAAAAGGTAGTTTATAAAATTGTATATCCATGTGCCCAATTTGGGATCTACTGCTTATTTTTAATAAATGAATTTCAGCTGTGAGAACAAACTAAAATGATTTGGGAAATGGAAAGAATAAGAGTTTTGTCAAAATAGTATATGCTCTTCTTTTGATAGGAAAGTTTATAAAATAATTTTTCCTGGGTTCTGGTGATAGGGCTTACTGAGATACCCCATATTATCTTCTTTCCTCGCCCCAAGCACACGTAAATACTAGACAAAAAAATATAACAAAAAATTTAAATGCAATAACCGAGCTCAAAATAAAGAAAGAGGACTCCCTTGGTGCCACAACCAATGAGGGAATGTGACGCCAGATGTGTAAGTTCACGCGCTGCCCCAGTGGCCCAGGAAGGGATCGGTCTGGAAATGCAGCCCTGGGACTAGTGGCTGGGGGTTTAATACCTATCTTCGTTTGAGGACAGAAGGCGTGGCCTTGGGCCCTTGCAAGACAGGAAACCAGCTCTGAAAACTGGAACTGTTAGTGAAATGGAACTAGAAGCAATTTGTCTGCCCACCCGGGGAAGTGATCCAAAACATCTCTCTCCCCTTGAGAAATCGGAGACCCAGCTTGTGTTTTGTGTGAGTGGAGTTCAAATTGATATTTACCCAAGTACTATCAGAATTCTGAAGCCAAGAGATAACATAAAAATAGGTAACAACTCAGCACAACTTGCAGAAGCAGACACCAGACCTCTCCGTAGCAGCTCTTCTATAACGAAAGAGGCATTCCCACGGGCCCCCCGCGCCCACTCTCTCCCTGCTGGAAAAGTGCTCACGGTGAAAAATACAAACCCATCAGGAAGAAATACTCCCTGAGGGAGAATCAACAGACCAAAGAGGAGAATTAGTAACCCACATATTTGAGATCAACAAGCTGAAAGATACGATAATAATATGTTTAAAATGATAAAATAGATACAAGGCGGCATCCCGTGCCAGTCAAGCTGACATAAAATTCATTGCAGTCTTGAGCACATCAGAGACAGGAATCACCAGCAAAGGCGAGGGTGAGGTCCTTTGAAGGGACTGAAAGGAGCGGCTGTTTTCGATGCTGTTAACATCTGAGGATTCTTTTATGAGGAGTTACTTGTTTTTTCAAAAGAGATTGGATAAGAGCACATTGACTACAATGCATTTAAGGTCTCTGAAAGGTGCAATTTTTAGACTCCCTTATCTAAAAGACCCACAGTTCACAAGGCTGTCCAACCTTTAGTTCTTTAGTTGTTTAGACTTTAAATAATTGACATGTTTATTTTAAGAAAACAAACAAATAAAACCCAACATGCATTGTGTTTTTTCGGTGATGTCATTCCTCACTGGAACCTGACCTCTTTTTAAAGGTTCTTTTCATGGATGACATGCTGGGAAACCTGTATCCTCATGAACAAGGAAATGTCCTACCAGGAGAGCATCTCCTTTTGCCCGGTGACATCAGTTCCTGGTACTTGACTAACCTGACCTCAAAGGAATCTCTGAAGGACAAAAAGAGACAAAAGAATAATCCACTTAGAAAACTTCAGGCATAGTTAATCCTCTAAAAACTACCTCAATGTGAAACATAACAAAACAACAAGCAAAAAGAAGTGAGAACTTTTCTAAGATATTTGTTGGCTATTAAAATCTTTTTCACCTAGTAACACACACACAAGATTTGTTCAGACAGTCAGT
>CAUYSK010113042.1:0-19011 GCA_963575035.1 Avahi laniger | reverse complement strand
TTAGCCGGGCATGGTGGCGCATGCCTGTAGTCCCAGTTGCTTGGGAGGCTGAGGCAGGAGGATCGCTTGAGCCCAGGAGTTTGAGGTTGCTGTGAGCTAGGCTGACGCCACGGCACTCTAGCCCGGGCAACACAGTGAGACTCTGTCTCAAAAAAAAAAAAAAAAAAAAAAAAGAAAATTTGAAATATAAGAAAAACAAGGAAGATAAAATATTACATCATCTCCCTAAGTATTATGAAGATAGTAAACTACAAGATTGATTTACTTTTCTTTAAAATTTTTCTTATAGTCTTAACAGTATAATTTAAGTAGTCATGTGACTTAAATAATGTTCACTTATATATTTAATCAGGTTCATTCTTTGTTACAAAGAATCTGGCAAAGGATATACAATGAAATATGCAACATTACAAGAAATAAGTGTGCAAAGTATTGAGGGCTTACCATTACTCGCAATCTGAAATACTTCCTTTAATGTTAGTATTTCTGAAAAAGTTCAAGAATAATTTAAGTTTAGCATATTTATGAAATACATTTGTTTTAGAAAATAACTTCCAGTTAAACTATAATTAAAACTCTAAATAATATTTCATGCTTCAACATTCAAGGTGAAACAGTTACTCTGTATTTCAGCTAGTCTATGGAACATTTACTATAATTAGCAAGAGTTACACCACTAGAAAATCTACTTGGTACAACTAAGGAATATGACACAAAAACAAATTTTAAAACCAATCTTTGTAAATGCTAAGATACGCAATAGTTTGATTTACTTCCAGAATCTAACTTATTAATTCATTTTTGATATATAACTCTAATAAGCACAACTGCTGAATGAGAAACATTTTATTAAGATTATGCCATTCAGTCCCTTTACGCTGTGAGAAAAGAGATCGTTTCTTGACCTTAGAAATGACCATTCTTGAAGATCACAATCACAATCATTAACTCTATCTCTAAAGTATATTTTTCTTTATTCCATGTATACTTTAAATACTTCATCATTCACTGTTACATTAGTTCAATGTTTTTATTCTGTCTACATATTTTGGAAATAAGTCTATATTATATGACTGAGAGTATAAATTATGAAAAAGCAGAGCCAATTCCATAAAACTCTCATTGTGTATCACCTAGTAGTTCTAAATGGGTAAAAAAAAAAAAAAACCAAAAAACTACCAAGTTGCAAGTTGTTAGATGTGGCTACCTCTCACCACTCTGGCCCGTACATACACCTCTATACCTGGGTACCACTATCCTAACTCAGGCCTTGGTCATACCTCATTGGACTCCCAGTTTCCTAATCCAGTCTCCTTGACACTAAATCCACTCTATTCCATACTCCAAAAACAAAGAGATTATGTCTTTCTACTCCTTAAAAACTCTCATTAGCTTCTCCTTTGCTCATAAACTCAAGTCTAACTTCTTTGTCATGATCCAGACCCATCTATTTCTAGATTCATCTCCTGTCTTACCCTAAAACATTCATCATTGCAGCCACATTGAATTTCTTATTATTCTCCATGTATTTCTGCAACCCATACTTTTGTGCACTCTAGTCCCTCTAACAGAACAATGATTCTCTTCTCCTAGCAAGTTCCTCTTCATTGTTCAATGTTCATGTCACATCCTTGGTGAAGCCTTTCTGACCCCCTCCTAAGAGCCCCCACAGTACCTTGCTCATTCCCTAATTATAAGAGATACAGTGTCATAATTATGTGCTTACCCATCTCTTTCTCTAGGATTTCTCAAAGGAAGGATATTTTATCCAAATCAATATTTCTCAGTATCTAGTTTGACACCTAGCAAGAGCCCCTATAAAATGTTTGGTAACTGATTAAAGTGGCACAGGCTGTGGTCAGAATAGAGTAATAAGGATTGTATAAGCACTGATCTTCTGACAGCTGATCAAAGTAAATATAAGCTTGAATTCAATACCTTTCAGATCTCTTTCTTTAAACTGGGTAATGGGGAACATCATGGCATCAGCAAGTTGAGTCGAAAGTACTGCATGACAAGAGCTAAGCTAGAAAAAGAAAGACCAAAAAGGCCAAATAACTAACTATACAGAGACATTTAGCCAGTGTTATGGAAATTAAACAAAATCTAGTAAAAAAGGCATTGATAAATTTTATGTAAGAAAACACTAAAAATTTCGATATAGTACAAAACATTATATGGTCAAAAAATTTCCAATTAAAACTCCTAAAAGAAAATATAGAATAACCTTGGATTTGGCAATGGTTTCTTAGAAATGACACCAAAAGCACAAGGAATAAAAGAAAATATAAATTGGACATCATCAAAATTTTGTGCATCAAATGATACTATCAAGAAAGTAAAAAGGCAGCTCACAGAATGGAAGAAGATATTTGCCAATCACATATCCAATAAGGAACTGGCATCCAGAATAAAGAACTCTTACTATCCAATAATAAAAAGACAAATAACCCAACTAAAAAACGGGCAAAGGATCTGAACAACTTCTTGAAAGATAAACATACGGCCAATAACCACATGAAAAGGTGCTTAATATCATTAGCCATCAAGAAAATACAAATCAAAACCACAATGAGATACCACTTCACAATCACTTAGATGCCTATAATAAAAAAAAAAGAAAATAACAATTATTGGCAAAGATGTGGAAAAACTGGAACCCTCTTACGTTGCTGGTGGGAATGTAAAATGGTGCAGGCACTATAGAAAACAGTTTGGTGGTTCCTCATATAAAAGTTAAACATAAAATTATGCAATCTCACTCCTGGGTACATACTCAAAAAAACTTAAAACTGGTGTTCAAAAAAACAAATTTGTATATGAATGCTCATAGCATCATTATTCAAATTAGCCAAAAGATGGAAACAATCCAAACGTCCACCAACTGATGAATAAACAAAATGTAGTATATCTATACAATGAAATTTCATTTAGCCAAAAAAGAATGAAGTACTAATATATATTACAACATGGATGAACCATGAATACATTATGCCAGTGAAAGAAGACAGACATAAAAGTCCACAAATTATATGAGTTTATTTATATGAAATATCCAAAATAGGCAAATCCACAGAGACATAAAGCAGATTAGTGGTTGCCAGGGGCTGAGGGGAGCAGAAGTGACTGCTTAATGGGTACAAGGTTTCCTTTGAGATGATGAATGTTCTGGAAACAGACAGTGGTGATGGTTGCACAACATTGTGAATGTACTCAATGTCATGAGTGGCAAATTTTGTTATATGTATTTTACCACAATTTTTTTAGAAATGAAAAAAGTTCTATTTCCTACAAGTACTATTTCTTTACCCTGATTTCCTGGGATAACATTTTGCTATAATGAGTTATTACAGTATTTCAAAATATTACTTTTCCAGTTAGAAGTACTAAAATAGACAAAACTATCTAATGGTTCATGTGAAAAGAAGCAGTTTCCCTACAACAGTAGAGAATAGTTATGGATTCTCCACACATCTCTCACTACTTTCTTTCTCTTACCTTCCAGGTCTTTTTTTTTTTTTTAAATGATTTGTTATGATGACTGGTTTGAGAAATTAAGGCTGTTTAGGACAGCAGGATTAATAAAGACTAAACAGTAAAATGTTGCTTAATAGCAAAAGAGAAACCACAAAGAGCCCAGCTATAGCTCACAACTTATCTCTTCTCTTCCTGCCTACATTAAACACCACAACACAAAGATTGGGCCAGGTGCAGTGGCTCACGCCTATAATCCCAGAACTTTGGGATGCCGAGCCTGGAGGATTGCTTGAGGCCAGGAGTTCGAGATCAGTCTGGGCAATATAGTGAGACCCCCATCTCTACAAAAAAAAAAAAAAAAATTAGCTGGGCCTGGTGGCACACACCTATAGTCATAGCTACTCGGGTAGCTGAGGCAGGAGATCTCTTGAGCCCAGGAGTTTGAGGTTACAGTGAACTATGATCATGCCACTGCACACCAGCCTGGGCAACAGAGGAAGATCCTATCTCTAAAAAACTAAAAGACAAAAAAATAAAAAGATTGAATGGTACCTGGACTAATAGTAGAGAAAACACATCTATATGTTTATTCCTGGAAAATAATTTGCTTTCATCAGATAAAGAAACTATTGTTTTTATGAGCCAGCTGTCAGGGCCTTATGAAAATAAGGCCCTTCTGTAGCAATCTTTGTAATAGAGCTTTACTCATAAAATAATCAAAGTTACCAATAAAAGCTACACATCTTGAGTAACTAATTATAAGACCACTTATTCAAACAAAATAAAATAAACACTTACTTCATCTATAACTTTTGAGAACTGTTGTAATGTAGAGCTCATAACTTCATCATCGCCCCCCAGTGGAAAACGCTGAAAAGTGAGAAACACAGATAAGGTAGAGGTTCAGTGCTGTATGTCTTCTGTGAATGACAACATTGTAATTTACATTTTTAAATAACCTCAGAAAACTTCCAAAATTTTGAATAAGCTCTAAAAATGTCATTAATAAAATAGTGTAATTTATATAATTAATAAACAGTAGTTACAATGTTTGCTAAGTAACCAATTAACATAGTATACTGGATTGCACACCATACTGGGAGTGCAAAGATGTGGTGTCTAGCTCCAGTGCCTCCAATAAGCAACAGTGTAACTTTGAGCAAGTCCCAGTTTCTTCATTTGTAAAGAGAAGAGAGGTACACTGGATAGCCTCTGTATCTAGCATTAAATCATTAAAAGTATCTCAAAGTAAGTGCCATAGTGAAATTTCAATTGGCATAACCTGTGAACTCAAAAAAATTTAAGGATTCTTGATAAGAACGTGTATCACTGCATATTTTAAATTATGCTTTTAAAACTCCAATATACGATACCTGTTTTTCATATTCTTTCAAAAGTTTTGAAGTCAGGTGTGTTGCTGCACTTAATTCATTCTATGGAAAAAAATTAGCATTCAAATTAGCACAATATTACTGATTAAGAAAAAAATTTTAGTTGAAGATACCTAGGCCACTTTTATTTAATATCACTTAACATAAACACTGTATAGGATGTTTTTTAAAACCCTCATTAAATCACTGGAAAGGGAACTACCATTAAAGAACTTTAAAAGGAAATTCAAACCATGAAACAGACACTGTAAAGGAATTCAGCAGTGTTCCAGGTATGCGCATTTTTTTTTGCCAATAAAAACTTAAGCATTAAACTATTTTAAAAGCTAGAAGTAAAGTGACATAACCTTAGCAAAATCTTAGAGTCTACATTGATGACTGATTATGCCTCTCTAGATACCAATACTAGACTATGATAAGAGTTTACTAACATAAAACAAAAATGTGGTTGATTAGTCAGTCACATAACATAGCAACAAAGCCATATGAAAGAGACTTTTTTTTAATTCTAAAGTTTTTTTCAGTGATGAATGACAAAAATAATATTTCTTTTACATATTTTTTTTTTTTTTTTGAGACAGAGTCTCACTCTGCTGCGAGCTAGAGTGCCATGGCATCAGCCTAGCTCACAGCAACCTCAAACTCCTGGGCTCAAGCGATCCTCCTGCCTCAGTCTCCCAGGTAGCTGGGACTACAGACACGTGCCACCGTGCCCAGCTAATTTTTAGTTGTTTGGCTAATTTCTTTCTATTTATAGTAGAGACGGGGTCTCGCTCTTGCTCAGGCTGGTCTCAAACTCCTGAGCTCAAGCAATTCTCCCACCTCAGCCTCCCAGAGTGCTAGGATTACAGGCGTGAGCCACCGCACCCCAGCCTCTTTTAGATATTAATCAACTATCTGTGGTCAGAAATCAAAGCCTCAAGAGACCTATCACAAGAAAAAAATAAACAACTATCATAACTTTTCAAGCACATAATGAAAATGTGAATCCAGAAAGGGGAGAAAATAAGAAGGGAAAAAAAAAATCAAACTTGTACACTTAATTAATCCCAAAGAAAGTATTGTCATAGAATCCAGGTTGCTGCTAAAGCCTATAATTAAGTTACCCAAAAATAACCTCAAATTTTATGCCCGGTCAACAAGAAAATTTAGTCATACCCTTCTTAAATTCATCTCCTTGTACTTCAGAGCTACATCTAATTTTTATTACCTTCTTCATACTAGATAGAGGTAGACTACTTGCAAATCCTCTACTCAAAAAGGGGAAGTGTTCCATAATATTAAAAGCAGGATTAGGGGAAATACTAAGTGACAATATGGGATCCTCAGTCAAATCTTAGGCAAAGATCACTACTATCAGTGAGTTTCAGTTAAGAAAGGTCTTACTGTGTTCGGGGAGAATGGGTAGAAGCTTCAATCTTCATCACTTCTTTAGTGCTACAAATTACACTAATAATTGAAATGAAAACTTTGTAATACAAAATACTTACTGCTCATTCATCCATTCAACAACGATTTATTACTGTTAGCCCAGGACAGGGCCATCAGTAAACAAGACAGACAGTATCTCTGTCCTCCTGGGGCTTAAAGATTCATTTTTAAATAATAGTATTGAGTTAGCTCTTAGCTTTTTACCTGTGCATCATAAATTCGATGCATAGCTTGATACAATTGGTTCATATAGTTGGAAATAGCCGTAGCATCTTCTTCAAATACACCCAGTAAAGACCTTGTCTGCACAAAATAAAAGCAATAAGTTTATGTAAATTATTATATAAATCAGAGAGAAAAACATTTTTTTCTAAAGGAAGCAAAAATTCTGAGTTTCAGTCTATTTTCTCTCTTTTGATAGCAATGCCAAGAAGTCAGGGTATTTTGTTTTGTTTCACTTCACTAAAGCAGAGGTATTTTCCAACTATGTCATACAAACTTTAGAAGAACAGAGGTATATTTTTATAATTAAAAATTCTATAACGAAACAAAAAAATCAACAGAAACATTCAAAGCTAAATTAACAGCATTCCACATATTATAATTTTGGGCTTTTTCATGTATTATAAATATTTTAAATGTCTCATTCCAGGATAACTTAGCATGATTATTTCTCTTCTTCCATGGTCTCTTCTAGTAGTGCCAAACCCCTCCCTGTCCTAATCTAAAATAATATCACAGTACCCTCCCCAGCATGGCCAACTTTTCGGCCTACGTTTTTCTGAGTGCAGAATTTGGGGTTTTCTTCTTCTTCTTCTTCATACATTTCTATATTGTTTGACTTTTGTTTTGTTTTTACTATGAGCATGTAAAAATTATTTTCATTTTAAGAGGGAAAAACCTATCAATAAGTAAATGTTAAAAATATCAATAAAAATTATCAAAGATAAGGAAACTCAGAGGCAAGGTACACTCACTATTTTATATTCCAAAGGCAGGGGAAGAATTAAAATACCAACTACTACTGGAGAAAACTGCAGCTTAAAATCCAAAACATGACTTTGTATTTTTATTCCAAAAATAATTTATGCCTCTGCCTTAGAAGTTGTTTTTTTAAATCAAATTATTTCTTAGCTTCCTATTTTCAGAAGAGGAAGCAAGTCGTAGTATAAGGGAAAAACAAAAAGACACAAGATCATTATGCCAATATATGAAGTCCTCATTTTAAGTCCTCTGCTTTCCCAGGCCTCAGAGATTTGGATTTAACAGAATTTCTTTCACTCTAGTAGTCCACTGCAATTCCCCATAGTGCTATTTTTAGAAGTAAAAAAGAAAGCATCAGGAAATCTTGTTGGGCTAGTGACATTCTTAAGAAAAATTTGCCACTTAGTTTTATTTTTTTTCTAAAAATGGGTAATTCCAATTCAGGGTTGAAACAGTTCCCTATTTGAAACTACCAACATCAAGTTGAGTATTGTGTATCTACTGTTCGTTTAAAGTTAGCAGCTTACAAGAATAGAACATGGTACCATTTCATTGAATCTATGATGGTATGCATTGTAAGATGCACCATTTCTATATATGTACTACAAAAACAAAACAATGCTGGCAATTAACTTATGATTTAAGATTTTCTTATGCCTTAAAATTCTTACCTTATATTTACAGAAATAAACCTTCAGATAGAATTTTATCTTGTATAGCTTTCATGTAAACATAAAAAGGAAAATGTAGCATAAATTTAATATATTTCTAAAACTTCACATTTGAAGTTTAACTCTTATGAATCACTTTTCAACTCAAGAGTCATCAATATTCATATTTCCCATACATTATTATTCTCTGTGCCAAGAGGAGGCAATAAGTACTTCGTAGAAGTGATCCACTTTTGTCCCTAATATTTTCTTCCAAGCCATTGACTCATTCAGCAAGTTTTGATGGCAGTGTTTGACATCTCACCAGGTTTCAAAGGAAGGTTTTCAGGCAAAGCAGGACTGATATTCCTTTCTCAAATGGTTCTTAATTGATTCGTTGGCTCAACACTGAAAGGCTGCACTTGGCCTGCATGCCCAGAGAAAAAACCAAGTATGTACATTTGTAGGCAATACCAATTACACTGCAACTGCCATCTGGCTGATAGCAATTGTTAAAATACCATCAACTCTAAGGAAAATCCCAATCAGAGATGTTAAAACATGGGGGGGAAAAGGCACATCTCATACTCTATGAGTATTTCATATTATGCAAAGAAAAATACCTACATTTGGGGTTTGTCTTCACCATTTTATCAAGGATGGATAATCATTAAGATGTTTATTAATACACATAAAATCAATTATTTTTTAAAGATCATACCTGTTCTTAGTAATTAACAGGTTTAATTTTGATTCTGATTTCCAGACAATATATAAACATGAACAAAGTATCTAGTGTAGGCTTAAGATTTTCTGCCTCAACAGATAACGATCTTTTGCAGAATCCTGTGGTTTGGGCAAGATAATTCTAAAGATTTTGACCAGGTGGATTTGGACTTGCAAATTTCCCTTATTCTAACAGTTACTGTATATCAAAACTAAAAAAGGAAAACTATAATTAAGGATAGTCTTCCATGACTCCCATGCTCTAATATTTTTACACAGCAACTGGCAGGCCACTTAGGATCAAATGATCTAATAAAAAACTTATCAGGAGCTTTAAAAGTTTTCATATTCTTTGTTACTCTACTTCTTGGACTCTATCCTAGATAAAATAGTCCAAACTGAGAAAAATTTATACCCAAAAGCATTAATCTCAACTCTATTTATAAAAACAAAACTTTGGGAAAACTCTGGAAGTACAACGATAGGTTCATTGTTAAGTCAGTTAAGGAAATGTGCTGTCTTTAATTTTTTTATTGAGAACGTAAAAACATGTGAAGATATTTAAGCTATAATGTTAAGTTAAAAGCAGGCCCAGGTGTCATGCCTTACACCTGTGGTCCCAACTACTTGGAACGCTGAGGTGGGAGGACGGTTTGAGCCCAGGAGTTCAAGGTTGCAGTGAGCTATGATGATGCCACTGCACTCCAGCCTAGGCAAAGGAGCAAGACTCTGTCTCTTTGAAAAAAAAAAAAAAGTAAAATAAAATCGTTATGCACAATATAACCTCAATTACATTAAAATATGTACAAGAAAAAAAGACTAAAGAAAGCAAACTGTTATTAGGGTTTGCTGCTGGGTGCCTGACAGGTGTGTATATTTGTATGTGTATCCTTTCTCCTACCTTCCAATTATTCTGAACCAGCAACTAGTATTTTGTATAATCAGGGTCCAAAATAGAAACATTCCCTATCTACAATAGCTGAGGTTCAGGGAAGTTGAGTAATTTGCCCTAAAGCAAAAGGCACTAAGTGGCAGTGAAGACTAAAACCCTTGTCTTCTCAATCCCAGATCCAAGGCTTTCCATCCTGCCACAGGTTCTGCCTGAGAATCACCTCCAAGTCTCTATCCTTCCTAAATCCCAATTGTCCCAAGTTTTCCAAATGAATTTTACCTAGTTCAACTGCCTCTAGAAATGGGAAGAACATCAATGTAGCCAGCTAGACGGTGCACACTTGTAATCCCAGCTACTAGGGAGGCAGAAGGGGAAGGATTGCTTCAGGACAGGAATTTGAGGCTGTAGTGCACTATGATAATGTCTGTGAATAGCCACTACATTCCAGCCTGGGCAACATAGCAAGACCTTCATCTCAAACAAAAAATTATTATTATTATTATTTTTTGAGACAGAGTCTCACTCTGTTGCCTGGGCTGGAATGCCATGCCGTCATCCTAGCTCACAGCAACCTCAAACTCTTGGGCTCAAGCAATCCTTCTGTCTCAGCCTCCCGAGTAGCTGGGACTACAGGCATGTGCCACCATGCCCGGCTAATTTTTTCTATATATTTTTAGTTGTCCAATTAATTTCTATTTTTAGTAGAGACAGGGTTTCGCTCTTGCTCAGGCTGGTTTCGAACTCCTGAGCTCAAACAATCCGCCCGCCTCAGCCTCCCAGAGTGCTAGGATTACAGGAGTGAGCCACCGCACCCGGCCCAAACAAAAAATTATTGTAAAACTGATATTAATATGATGCATGCTTGTCCAAAGTGGGGGAAAAAACCCTAGTTTTCAAATTGTAAACTAATTCTGTGAAAAGCTCAAGAAATTAATCAGATGAGTCAAGAGATTATCTTTGCCTCCCAAGTCATTGCTAGGACACTGTGCAACCCATTCTGAGCTGTTTATAGCCTTTATGGGCTATAAAAAACAAGCCAGGTAAGAGAAGAAAGGTAAGGCAACCTGTTGAGTATTACATAATAAAAAAGTAAAATGACAAAGTGCACCTGACCAATACATCCCACAAAGCTTTTTGCAAATCATCTGAAACAAATACAGCTTTTAACTTGATACTAGGGAAATCATTAAGAAAAATTTGAACCAGCTATACATACTGACAGTCAAGATAAACCAAAATGTGGGTTTCTCTTTTTGTCAGTATACACTGATAAGAGTACATTACCAGTAGACAACTGGCATATGAAGATAACTTTCAGAATGAAAAAGAACAAATCAATTCTACAATCAGAGCCCCGTTTCAACTTGGCAATTAAGACTGGCATAAAATCCATGGCAGAAGTGCCATCCAGGAAAGGGGGATCTAGCCTTTTCCTTCTTTTCTTCTTTGGGGGCCACATTAATCTGTAAAGACACGTGAAATATTTCTAAATATTAACTGTATTTCTAAACGAACAATACTCCAGAAATTTTTCATTCTAAGTGGTATCCAACCAGCAACATCGTCTTAAATCGTTTAAATTAGTGTAAAAGGCAGGCTTAGAGATGAAGTTTCTCTAAGCAAATTGCAGCCCCCCACCAACATCTTTTTTAATATAGCTGATTTCATTCCTCAGTATTGAAAAAATATCAAATGGTTATATTTTCCAACCGTCTTAAGCTAGAACAACCATACCAGTATCGTCTCTAACGCACAAAACACAGAACACAGGGCTTTTATTTTGATAAGTTTATTAGGGCCGAGTCTGCAGCGAGCGGCGCCGCAGTTGTGGGGCCGTGAAGGCACCGTCCATCACATGCCGTGCACAGCCCGAGTGACAGCGGCCACAGTCACGGCCGCGACACGGGCACATTGGGCGGAGAGCGCGGACGCAGGCTCCAGGACCGGTCACTGGCTTCGCCGACAGCTCTCCACACACACCCTTCAGCATCTCCCCAAGAAAAATTATGCATTTCCTTCCCTACCTTGCTGAGCCTCAGAAATCATTAGACTACCGGGTTTTCTCCCCTTCTGCATTTTCTCCGAAGAGGCTTTCGGGGAGAAAATTCCACGATCGGGATTTATCACCTCACATCACGGTGATAAAAAACAGCACCTTTCGTCAAATAAAAGGAGACCCGCGCGCGTACGTGACCGCCGGGCCCACGAACGCCGGCTCGGACTCCGTCCGCGGCCCTCGGCCCAGCAGCGCGGGCCCACGCGGGCCTGGGGCGGCAGGCCTGGCCTGAGCGGTTCGGGGCGCGGCCCGCGACGGGCGGGGACACCTGGGCGGCGGCGGCAGCGCCCACCTGGGCCGGGTCGGGCACCTGCGGCGGCCCAGGCCTGCGGTCGGCCCACCCGGGTCTCCCTCGTCTCCAGCCACCGCCCGCGCCTCACCTGCGGGCTGTCCTCCAGTGTCTCCTCGATGGGCAGCTTGTCGATCCCCGGCATCGTGGCGGAGGGAGGGCGGCGGCAGAAGACGCAGCGGCCGCCCACAGCTCCCCGCGCCGGCCCGCCCGCAGCAGCTGACCCGGGCCAGCCCTCTCTTGCAGGAGCGGCTGCCGTCCCCGCCCGCACAGCCCTTGCCAGGCACCGAGCCTTTGCGCGGGAAATCCCGCCCCCTCGGCCTCGCTGCCCCGCCTCCCGGAGCGCCCATTGGCTCATGGCGACGCCCATCAGCGCTGCGGGGCTGGTCGGGAGGTTCCTTCGCGGCGCCCGGCTCTGTAGCAAACGCAGGACGCCGAGGCCTTGAGGGCAGCGGGCGACACCGCGCTGTCTGCTTTGGGCGAGCGCCTTCCTAGCGCGCGCGCGTTTGGATGTAAGTCGTAGGGGACTGTCTCCTCCATGGCTTGCCGGTGCGGGCAACCAGAGCCTCCAGTGAGGACCACATTGGGGAATTTGAGGAGGTTTTACTTCTCCCGTAACATATTTAATCAGAGACCTTGGGAAAACCCTACTGCTGGCGCCTTTCTTTAGTTTCCTCAAATTATAACCTTCCTAACCCTGCCCGAAGCATCCAGTCTTAGTCCCCTCTAGCAAAGTGGTGCTGGCTAACTCGGATGTCTAAGAGCCTAAGTTGTATCATTAACAGGTCTTTCTGGAAAATTCATGGACCATAGATTCGAAATTATTTTTGGGGGCACTTGGATATCAGTATATCCAGTTAAAAACACGTGACTTCGTTCCCAATTCATTGGTTCTTACCTGGCTTTTCAAGGTCAATCCTTCAGTACTGACGCTGCAAATTCTGGCTTCCATATTTCTTTTCAATCACAAAGGAAAACGCCTTTTCAAAATCAAGATACACTGGTTAATTATGGTGGTAACTGATTAGCATTTCTGTTCCATCAAAAAGTTTTGGGAAAAGCTTTAAATAGCTTCTTTAGCCCCTAATTTTATTAATACAATGAAGTGAAACTCAAAGAAGTTGGGGAATTTGACCGGATGTGGGTTAGAATCCTGTCTTTCCTCCTACCTCTTCATCCTTCTTTCCCAAATCTCTCACTGCTTCGTTTATGTCTCTGGAGAGTTATAACAGGCTTTTATCAGCGTACAAAGAAAATGGCAAAATAACTAAATAACAAAATAACTGTCTTCTGAAAATCTAGTTATTAATCCTACTAATCCAATTCTATTTTCATTCCAGAAATATGAGAGATGCTAAGTAAAGATTATTGGCTGCGTGGTCCACAGAAATACTGGAACAAATCCAGATACAGTGGAACAAATCCAAATATAGTAATAGGAATGGAAGTTACATATTTTAAACTAAAATACTAGATTTGCTTATCTCTTAAAGGAAAGATAAAGTTATGTTTTAAAAGTTTGGTCAGGTGGACTTGCATTGTAGTTTTACAGAATTATCTTTAGTGTTATAATCTTTAAATAAAAGCTCTACCTTTAGATTGTTTATCAACCAGTCACTCTCTTGAGGAGTTCTTTAGTTTTTGAGAAAGTTGGTTTGGAGTCAGTTCTTATAATGTATTAAGGGTTCCCAATTGTGTTATGGATCCTTTATCCTCGATATCTCTTTTCTACTCTGCCAGCACAAGCACCATGCAACCAGGCTGTAAAGAAGGAATACTTTCAAGGTAAGTGACCTTCTTGGTTGAACTGTAATTTAGATGTTAAGAACAGGAGAAGAAAGGTAGTGACAACTGATAAGAATCAGGAGTAAGTGACAAGTGAAAACAAAGTATAAGAAAGAAGAGTAATTATATGATGTAACTAAAGGGGGGAGTTACCCAATTAACTTGGCCAAACCAAATAATTCCAATGAAAAATTATATTAGGTATCTGAATTATCTGGGTGTGGTATTATCATCAAATTAAATGGTTTCCTTCTTTGTATATTATGTGCATCTAAACTGTTTCTGTAAAGGATTCTCAAGAGGCTATTACATTACCAGAGAGAGGCAAGGAATTCTTGCCAAACTTAGCTGGTTAAAAACCAAACAGAAACAGGAGGGGGGAGGTAAATTTAATCAAATTATAAAACTAGAAAGAATCTAGTTTTAACCTTCTATTTCAATCCTCTACCTTTAGGCCACCGCTGTATACCCTACTCATCCAAAAATAGCTGTATTTCCTATTTTAAAACATCTCCAAAGCTGCAGAATTCATAGTCCCCTTTGATAACCAGTTGAAGTTTAATCAGCCTAAGTTTTGTACAGTTGACCAAACTCAGTTCATTTTAAGCCAATTTCCTTTTATACAGGAAATTAGGCTTGTTCAGAGAATGCCTCAGGGGTTCCTGGAGACTCATGTGTGGGTAGTGTAGTAAAAACTTTGGGCAGCTGGTTAATTTCATGGAAGGAAAGTCAGGATTAAACTACATCCACCAAAGAATTCTTTGAGATGTTTCACACATATAATTCACTGGGATGTTTCACATATATAATTTACAACAAAAGGACATACAATCTTGTAAATAGATTTGTTAATTATTAGTCTCCTAAAATTATATTTGTTCTTCTTATAATTAGGTTTTTACATGATACTGCTTGAAGTCTGGTCTGTGGTCTGTAATAGGAAAGAATCCAACAACCCAAATGACGCTTGTACTTTACTTTTAAAAATTATCCCTTTAGGTCAGTGGTTTCCAAACTTACGCACACATAAAAATCATCTGGGGAGGTTGTTAGGATACAGATTCCCAATCCCTGCTGGAAGATTTTGATGCAGTATTTCAGAAGTAGGGCTGAGAATCTCTCCAGATAAGTCGAAGCAGGTAATCCTCAAATCACATGTTGAAAAACTATCCAAGATAGAGAATGACCATGTCCCCTTCCCAAATAACCTTGTATTTTAGAAAATTTAAAGAATCAAACATTTAGAAAAAGAATCCTAGGTTCTAGATGAGAATGGTAAGAGGGGCATCATTTCCAGACAAGAAAGAGCCTGGAAACCACCTACTCACAAATATCCTCTGAAAGACTCCATCAATCTGAAATTCTGGGGAATTCGTGCTTGTTTTAAGAATATAATGTACAATGCAAATAATTCTGGATGTTACCTAATAAATCACCCCTTAGTGGGACTAACTTTAACAGATAATTCAGTTATATCTTTAACATCCAGCTGAGATAAAGCAAATTCAAGAGATAAGTATATTAATTTACAATTTGGAACTTGATTCATTTTATCTATTTTGAAACATTAGAACCAGTAGTAGAGTAGGGGGAAGCTTTGGGCAATTGGAGAATAGAACAAAAAGTTCTGAAGGAGTGGGTTACAAAAACAAGTAAAAGGACAGAAAAGACCAACTGGTTCTTCACTGTGATCTCAGTGGTCATGGCTTTGATCTTAACGTTGCTTTTGCTCATTGCCACAGCATTCTTAGAATGCAGGGCAAATTCTGTAGCTTCTACTTCTTAATTGTAAAGAAAATAAAACCTTATTGCTAGGATAATTATATATGCTTTTGCTTCTTTTATGGTTGCCCTCATTCTTTTTTGGAAGACGAGGACATTAATAAATTAACTTCTTTGATCAGGCCAAGAACTTTGACACAAAGCAGCATCATTCCCACTTCTGTGGGGAGGTATTATAGATGGGAGCATGGATGTAAGCTCTTGGGGATGGGCTATGGAGCCGGCCCACCTGGCTTTGTTTGAGTCCTGGCTCCACTGTTTACTAGCTCTGTGACTTTAGTCAAGTTTCTTAACCTCTCTGTGTCTCCACTCCATCATCTGAAAAATGAGGCTTAATGTAGAAAACCCACATTATGGGGTTGTTAATATGATTAATGAGCTTTCAGAGTAGTTCCTAGCACAATAAGCATTCAGTAAAAATTAGCTAATTATCCTCTTCATTATCTACTTTTAAGGCAGCTTTCAATTTCTGCATTTTTTCCTCTTTATCATGTCTAAAGAAGCAAGTATTTTCTAAATCAGAAAATTGTGTTTATTATCTTAGAGATTCCTGATGCTATTTTAAACAAAATTACTGTTGCCCTTTCTGATGTTTTATCACTTTGATTTAGGGGCTTTTGAGGCCAAAACCAAAACTTAAAAATCGATAAATGTGTATTTTGGTATTCTGGAGAAAAAGTGTACCAAAACAGCAAGCACTATTACCATATTGAGTTTTTTTGTTTGTTTTTTGATGGGGACTGGAGGTAGGGAGGTGGAGGTGCCCCAAGTTTAAAAGGTGGAAGACCTTCATCCACTCCTACCACTATAGGAATTCTGGAAGGAACAGGCAAGTCAGTGGAGAAGAAATTGCTCTTAGAGAAGTCATTATGTCCCGTGACTGTTTAATCATTGAAAACATTTTAATTTTTGCAGAACCACAGAGGGCAGTAAAAAACAGTAACTGAGAATTGATTAAATAAGTACTATTAATATTTATCCCATGGCTAATGCAAATAAGACTCTCAGGGTTAATCAGCACATCCTTCCATGAACGCTAGATGGCGCCACCAATTTAGTTTTGGGATTCAAACTACCTCAGGGAATGGCTGTCTCCATTGCACAAATATTTATTAAATAATGAACAAAACATTAAAAATCTCTGCCCTTGTGGAGCTACAGTTTAGTGGGTGTGGTGAGGAGAACGCCAGACAATAAAATATAAACATAGTAAGTAGTATTAGAATTTCAGCATATTAGAAGGTGGTAAATGCTATGGAAAATGAAGCAGGGAAAACAGAGTAGGGGGCAGTTGCAATTTTAAATGAGCTTTTCAGGGTGGGCTACATTGAGAACAAAAACTTAAAGGAGTCTCAGGAGTGAGCCATGGGGACCTTTGAGGGGAAGGCATTCCAGGAAGAGGGACCACCAGGGCAGAGGCCTAAGCTCTGAGGCAGGAGTGGCAGGAGAAGAGGGAGCCGTGGGGCGAGCAGTGGGGCGAGAGGAGGCCAGATCACGCAAAGTCTTGCAGCCTACTGTGAGTACTTTGGCTTTTACCTTGATTTTGGACAATAACACCTTTAATAGAAATTGTGATTTGAAAGAATGTTGGGGAATCTGAATGAATTAGTGATCTAAGGTATCATAAATTATGGGCAAATTAACATTGCCTCGAGTAAACTCAGGAATTTATGAGATACATTGATTCAAAGGAAAAATTTACATCAATGATTTGGCTAAATCACATTGACTATACAGGACAAAAAGCAATGTCTTATTAACAGATGACAATGTTTTAATCTAAAAATGGATATATAGCTTTTCCTCTTCCTTTTCTGAATACTAATTTATCCTAAAGCCATTAGGTGGGGCCAGGGGAACTGGCCAGGGCACAGGCCAGCCTGTGCAGGGCGGGGAAGCCATGAGGGCCCACAACAGGGTGTTGAGTCCATCCTGGGTAAGGAGGACATCCTCACAGAGGGGATGCCTGGCGTTGGGTGTCAAAGCTTGTGCAAGGTATGGAAAGCATCTGCATGGGGAGTGTCAGCACAACAAGGATAACGAGGGCATCTTGGTGGGCAGGGACAGGAGGTTGGGACAAAAGTAGGGTGAGGAGAGCATCTGCATGAGACGGCAGTTGGAGCCCAAGCCTGAGGACCTTTTGTAAGGCAGGGGTCAGGGGGAAACCGGTTGCAGGATTTCAGAACCCAAGGGGTTAGGAAAGTGTCTGCAAAGGAGGGCAGCCTGGTACAGGGTCTCAGAGCCTGCATCTAAGAGCGAGGATGTAGAGAGTATCCACGTGGAGAGGGGCTGGAGCTGGAGTGTCAGAGCCCAAGCAGGGAGAGAAGGGCTTTCGCCCATGGGGAGCACCCAGCACTAGCACAGGGTATTGGTGGGGCAAAGAAGGCTTCTGTGCAGCCCAGACGAGATGTCAGAGCTCAAGTGAGGAAAGAAGGTATCTCTGCAGGTAGGGGATGGTGACAGTGGAAGTTTGGTTTCATATATGAATAGATCAAATAAGTATATTGAAGATAATGGAAGCCAGGGAATTGCAAATATGGAAAGGAAGAAAGTTAAAATGAACCCTGTGGTGCTGGGTTTGGAATTATAGGTATCCATGTGAGCTCATAGATTTCAATAAATATATAGGAATAAATATAGATGTAAATGTGTGTATGTATCACATACATATATTTCTTAGTTCTTTCATTGAGAGAGCCGGGGAGCAGAGATACTGCAATAGCAATGAACACACATAAAGCCCAGACCTTGGCTTCCAAACACAATTCTCCATTAAAAAGAGCCAGAGCTTCTTGGAGAAATGGCTGACCCTAGGGCTTACAGCATGAAAAGAGCAAGGTGTGGCTGGAACATCTTGTTGTCCCAGAAAGTAGAAAATGCTTAAAAATTATGTGTCAAAGGACATAGAAGTCAGCTTGAAGGGGGCTCCAATTGGCATCTGAGCATCACAATAAATAATGACATTATAACCCATTAAATAAAACAGTAAACAGTGACTCTATACTGATATAAATAAATGAATAAAAAGAAAATTTGATGAGAAACAGAATATTTATATAGGTTTACAGTACCTCTTCCACAAAATACTATATTATGAAGAGGAAAAGAGTAAATACAATGGAGAAGCCTGGCAGACACCATCTAAATCAAATGCTTAAAGTTAAATATTATTAGCAATGAGACAAATCAAAAACATGTGCTGCCTGGTCAGAAATAATGAGAAGAACATAGCATCACTTCTGTGACATTCCTACCAAAGATGCTCAACCTAAACCTAATCATGAGGGCCGACGCGGTGGCTCACGCCTGTAATCCCAGCTCTCTGGGAGGCCGAGGCAGGCGGGTTGTTTGAGCTCAGGAGTTCGAAACCAGCCTGAGCAAGAGCGAGACCCTGTCTCTACTAAAACTAGAAAGAAATTAACTGGACAACTAAAAATATATAGAAAAAATTAGCCGGGCATGGTGGCGCATGCCTGTAGTCCCAGCTACTCGGGAGGCTGAGGCAGATGGATTGCTTGAGCCCAGGAGTTTGAGGTTGCTGTGAGCTA
>CAUYSK010113039.1:0-12327 GCA_963575035.1 Avahi laniger | reverse complement strand
CAGGTTTGCAGAGGAAATAGTGTTCTTTATTTTTAAACACTGTTTTTAAACAAATGTAGTATTTTCTCCTGTACCTTTCCCCTGCATTGCCATTCTCAAAAGAGTTGTGTGTTAGATGTCAGGGAAGTGCAAATCATAGCTACAATAGGATACCACTTTACATCCACTATGTGAATGGGTATAATTAAAAAGACAGATAATAACAAGTGTTGGCAAAGAAGCAGAGAAATTAGAACCCACATACACTGCTGAGGGGGAAAATAAAATGGTGCAGTCACTTTGGAAAACAGTCTGGCAGTTCCTTGAAAAGTTAAACATACAGTTACCATATGACCCAGAAATTCCATTCCTAGGTTTATACCCAGGAAAATTGGCAACATATGTCCACACAAAAACTTGCACTCAAATGTTCATAGCAGCATGAGTCATAATAGCCAAAAAGTGGAAACAACTCAACCGTCCATCAACTGATGAATGAATAAATAAAATGTGGTAAATCCATACAGTGAAATATTATTCAGCCATGAAAAGAAATACGAAGCACTAAAACATGCTAGAATATGGATAAGTCCTGAAAACATTACACCAAGTAAGAGAAGCTGTTCATAAAGAACCACATGTTGCATGGTTCCATTTATACAAACTGCACAGAACAGGCAAATCTACAGAGAGGGAAAGCAGATTAGTGGTTGCCAGGGGCTGGGAGGGAGGGAGGATGGGAAGTAACTGTAATGGGTAGTGTTTCATGTTCTAAAATTGATTGTGGTGATGGTTGTGCAACTATGTGAATATACTAAAAACCAATGAATTGTTCCTTTTAAGTGGATGTATTATATGGCATGTGAATTATGTCTTAATAAAGCTGTTACCAGGAAAAAAAGAATCATGATAAATTATCATTGAAACCCCATTAGCCATTTTTGTCCCCTCTAATCATCTTCATCAAGGACTGATGAGATGAAAATGACCTCTCTCTTTTTCAGGCCTGCTGTTGTATGCCTTTCCAAAATCTGATTGACTATATCTATGAAGAAGAAAAAAATATCAAAAGCTCTAAAGCTGAATTAATCAGTATTAAACCTCATGCAGCCCACGGCAATGAAGTTGATAGACTCAAGGCAAAGGAAAAAGCCCTGGAGAGGTAACTCGGAGCCTTTGATAGTCAAGTCTGATAGGCCAACTTAACTGGAGAGCTTTTTCTAAAATTAACCTTGCTTTTTCAAAATACATAATTTTAAAGATGTGCCCCTGTGAAGAAATAAAAATTAGCCAAAGCAAACCTATTACAATTCCTGGTGGGTGTCATGAGATTCAAAAGGTCCCAGAAACTCAGTAAACTCATTGAACTCACTGATTTAAAATAGAAATTTATCAATCCTAAATTATCTGGACAATTCAAAATTCTTATGTTGGAGAAATGTGTTCAGTAAACAGAGTAGATACCCATGTGCTCTGAGTAAATAGAATGGATTCACAATAACAGCTAAAACTGACAAGAGATGGCATTTAAGCAGTTGAAATGTATCGTATACTGTTTTAAGCTTTGACCACATTTCAGATTTATGCATGATATTTTTTGATTTTGTAGAAAACAGGAGCGACAAATGGCCAGACGTTTTGCAATAATGTCAAATGAACAGTCTCATTTCTCTGAAGACGGTGAGTTTTTCAATGCTGATATTATAGACTAGCTATACAACATCAGAAAGCTCAGATATTTGTTAGAGATAATATTCGTGTATTTAAAAAAATAAGATTGAAAATTTTATTTCTAAGTACAGTAAAGCCTGCATCAGTCAAAATGTCACAGAAAGTCTGGTGTTTCCAGCCATCTGGCTTTTGGAGGTCTTAGTCTTCATCTCATTGTTATTATTGTGAAATAAATTAGCAACATCTATAGAGCGCTTTACAGATAGCTGCAAAGAGCTTTCGAATTCATTGTCTCTTGTTTTATTAAGCACACTTTCCATTTTGTTTGCAAGTGTGGGTATAGAAAATCTGTCAAAAATAAATCAGATTACAGTCTTCATATAGTGCTTTGTGTCAGTCAGTTGACCAGTATAGCTGTAGTCTGGTACAGCTGAAGGAGCCCTGATTTTAGAATCAGAAGTCCTGGATTTATATCCTTGCTTTTCTCCTTACAGGCAGTCTGATTTAGGGTTAATTACTTAATCTTTCTGAGCATCAGACTCCTCCTCTACCACTCAGAGCTATTGGAAAGATACTTAGAGATGATATATTTTTATTTCATTTTTGTAACTAAATCTCTAACATAAAAGTTTCTTGATATTCAACTGTTTCCTACTAGAACTAAAGGCCAGAAAATTCCACTAATGACAATTGTCATTTTTCTTCTTTAACAAAGTAATGTTCTCATTTTTTAACAGAGTCCCTCCCTAACGTAATGAAGGTTGACATTTTTCTTCCTTTTAAAAAAGTCTTATGAATCAATGTATTTAAAATGGGGTTTGAAATTTTATTTTAGAAGGGAGGTTCTAGAAAATTTAAAACATGTATTTACTTTCATGTGACTCTTTTCCCATTAGATTCAAAGCACTTAAAAACGATTTCTTATCAACTTTCCATGGATATTCCCCAAACAGAGACACCTAATGACATACCATTTGATTTTCAACTAATCAACAGTAACATGTCCATTGTTTGTTGTGATTCTAGGATAGCATGTGGAAAGGTAATTAACTTGTAATTTTTTTTACTTGTTATTTTTTAAAAACATTGATAATTTTAATTGATATTAATTTTGAGTTGATATTTTTGCTTCTTGGTCAAGTAATTGCAATGAGAAATCATAGTAAGTAATTTTAGAATAATTAAGATTAAGCCAATACATTATTTATTTATTTGCTTTTTATTTCAGAATAGTGTGGGGGTACAAATGCTTTGGTTACATAAATTGCCTTTGCACTGCCCAAGTCAGAGCTACAAGCATGCCCATCTTCCAGACAGTGCGCACCACACCTGTTAGGTGTGAGTTTACCCATCCTCTTCTCCCCTCTCCCACCTGCCTGACACCCTATGAATGTTACTTCCATATGTAAACATAAGTTTTGATCAATTAGTACCAATTTAATGGTGAGTATATGTGACTATTTTTAGAAAATCAGATTTTTTTTGATGATGAGAATCACTTTTATTTTACACATTTTTTAAATCCCTGAAATATGCATATAATGATTTTATAGCCAGAATTTTAATTAGCAGAAACACACAAACATTTCAGGAAAAAAATGCACATAAGAGTAAGTGAATTCAAGAATAAAATACAGAAACATTTCAAGGTATTCCAATATAGTTCATTAATTATTAGGCAAATATAGAAAACATATAAAGAATGTTAGATTTTAAATAAAAGTAAATTTCATGCCATGACTTTCTATATGCTAAATAGGAAAATCAATGGAGATTCTGAATCTTACATTTTATGAAAAACATTGTTTGGTTGAAAATGGAATCCTACTAGAGATCATCCTTCAATAACCATTTTAACATGCCTCTCGGCTTTGAAAACAATGGAAGTTTCCAAATGAAATAAGATACAAACAAGACAATTTGGAGAGACAAAAGAAAAATTAAACTTTATCTCCTATAGTATGCAGCTCTAAAAATTATGCATCTGCACAGTTAATAAACTACATCTTATAATTTAATAAGTGAAAACATTTATAGTTAGCCACAAATTTATTTTCAAACCATAATCAAATTACAAATGTGGAACATGAATTTTTTAACCTTAGGTTATTCTACTTCTAACAGATATTGGAAGAGCTTAAATGGGACATTTCTTGAAAATCTCCAAACATTTATTTCACTTAGAAGCTTTTGTATGTACAAATAAAGGGATTATTGAAAAAAATACAAATTACATGCTAAGATTAAAATAATTATTTTTATTTCTCTTTCCATTAACACTAACCAATACACATGACCCACAGAAGTAGGACCATGAGAAATAATTTACATTTTTGCTCCATAAGGAACATTTCTAATAACAATTCATTTGTTTTATGATACTTATTTTGATAGAAGAGGCAAATATATTGAGGAATTTTTTAGCATACTAAAGGCTTTTGTTATTGCTAGCATAATTAAATTCTAGACTTAGAAAATCAGTTTTAACTGAAATTCTAAAAGCTCTTATGAAGTTTGGCTACATGACACATTTAACAATTTGACAAAAAAAAATTGGTACAGAGTTGGCCTTTTAACTTCTACTGGACTATGTAACAGTGTCTTATGTTTTGGTTAAACATTAAAGAACATTTGAAACCCTTAGAAAACTAAAAAGAAGAGGAGAAGATTACCAAAAGTCCCAACCACTTCCCCCCAAACACTAATATTTTGATATTTTCTAGACTTGTACCACCAAATATGCTGGCAATACTGTGTTTAAATTTAAATTCATTAAAATTAAATAAAATTAAGAATGTAATTCCTCAGTTGCACTAGCCGTACCTCAAGTCCTAGATAGCTGCATGTGACTAGTAGCTACCATACTGCAGTGAAGACATATAGAACATTTTTATTATAATCAAAGGTTCTATTAGCGCTGTTTCAGACTTTTTTCTTTGTATAAGTTTTTATTAATATACTTATAATTGTATCATATATGTAATTTTTATCTCTTTTTAACCTAATAGTAAAAAGAAATTGTCCATGATATTATATAGTTTACATTAACATTATTTTAATAGTGATGTAGTTTTTCATATAGTTTATTTAACCATTCATGTGTTCTTGGACATACAGGTTATTAACAATTTTTTTGCTACACTTAATAGTGTAGATATTCTTTGAATATCTTTGTATATAAGTACATTTCTATATAAGTATAGTTCCTCAAAATAGATTCCCCAAGATTAAATTACTGAGGCCTAGTTTGTTTCTCTTGAGTGGTACAGAATTTAAGGGGTGGCAGCAAACTCAGATGCCTGACAGAAGCAAATCCAAATCCTCTCTGGAGGAAGGTCACTGATTCGACCTCCAAATTACTCCTACAAATTATTTTTCAAGTTCAATTAGCAGTACACAGTGAAAAATAACCAAGAACACAAGAAAACTTGACTTTACAACTAAAAACCCAGAGGAATAATCCAATAAGAAGAGCCCTGAAAAGACTTTGGAAAATGAAGTAATCTAACTATGTTTATGAAAATAAAAGATCAGCTTGAAGATATATGAAGGGAAGCAAAAACTGTAAAGTGACAGCAGATTTTAAAAGAAAAAAAATGAACTTACAGAAATGGAAAATACAACTAAAATTAAAAATGTAAAAGATGAGAGTTAAAAAGCAGTTTAGACTCAACTAAAGAGAAAACTAATGCCCCGGAAAAGGGGGGGAAAATTCAATATGGTGACAAAAAAAAAGAAAGAGTAAGAAATACAGAAGAGAGTGTATGATACAAAAATAAAATGAAATGACTAAGGTCTGAAATGCAATTTATACAAAATCCCAGAAAAAAAGGAAAAAGATAATCAGGCAGAGGTAATATTTAAAGAGACAATGAATGACAGTTTTCTAAAACTAATAAAAGAGCCAATCTCCAAATTTAAGAATTCCATTGAATCCCATGCAGTATGGGGAAAAAAAATTCTAGATACAGCATAATGAAACTGCAGAAAACCAAAGACAAAAAAAAAAATTCTTAAAAGCAATAGAGAAATAAAAATTCAGTTTACATTTAAAGGAGAAACTAGCAGATTACCTCCCAACAGCAACAATAGACGCTCAAAGACTGTAGAATGTCTTCAGTGGGGTGAAAGAAAATAATAGCCAATCTAGAATTCTACACCTGCTTAAAATATCTTTCAAGAAAGATGTTTTGTCAGCAAATGTCAGAAAAGACATTTTTTGCCAAAAACAGAGTCTGTCCCCAGTAGCCCTTCATTAAAGGAAATTCTTAGGACTATTCTTTGGTAATTAGATAGTCTGTGATTCAAGAAAAGTGAAGAGCATATATACCGTATATCCAGATATGGTGCATATGGATAAAATTGAAAGTGGGCTGTTAAAACAATAATGATAGCAGTTTGTGTAGTTTCAAAAGACAGAATAGAATAAAAATGCATGACAACAATAGGACATAAATTGGAAAAAAGGCTAAATGCAATTATAGTGTTCTAAAGTCCTTGGTTCAGGAGAAGGGCAAAAAAATCGATTAATTTAAGACTTTGATAAATTAATTTTGCTTGTTGAAATTTCTAGGACAGCCAGAAAAATAGTAGAAACAGAGGGTATAACTTCCAAGCTAGTACAGGTGGAACAAAAAATAGAATGATTTGTTTTAAATACCTCCAAATGACAAGGATAAGGGAAAAAACACATAACAGGGAAGCAAATAGAAAGCATCAGGGAATGTCAGTACTTACATGTAAATACACAGTTAATAGACAAAGACTATCAAATTGGACTTTTTTAAAAAAAGAAACTATTTCTACTAAATACTGTTTACAAGAAACTTATCTAAATATGACGTAGAAAGATAAAGATATAAATGTTAAATATAAATAAAAGTGATATATCATACTAACTAAAAGATTAGTACTAACTAAAATACTAACTAAAAGATTATATTTATATCTTTTACTTATATCAGTTAAAAAGCATTACTAGAAATATTAATTAAAATGACCACTTTTTAATGATAAAATTTCAATCTACCTGCAAGATATAACAATACAAAATATTTTTCCCATATTAACACAGCCTCAAAAATATATAAAACAAAATTTCAGAGAAGTAAAAGGAAAAATAAAGAAATCCATAATCACAGTGAGATACTTTAGCCTATCTCTTTCAATAACTGAGAGGACAAGACAAAAAAAGGGCAGTAATACTATAGAACATTTGAATAATCCATTTAACAAAATTGATCTAATGTTCCTGGATTGGAAGAGTAAATATTTTAAAGATGACATTCTTCCCAAAGTGAGCTGTTGACGTATACAGTCTCAATCGAATCCTAACAAGATTGTTAATTTGTGTGTGTTGGGGGAAGGGAAGTCTTTTTTTGTCTCCTCCTCCCCCTACCCAGGAAGGGAAGTCTCAATAAGTTGATTCTAACATTTACGTGAAAATGTAAACAACCTAGAATAGCCAAAACACTCTTGACGAAGGAACAGGCTGGGGAGAGGAGAACATGCTCTACCAGATATTAAGCTCTATTGCAAAATATAGTCTGGGGCAGGATCAACAAAGAAACCCATGTGCAGAATAAAGAGTCTAGTATCAGACTTATGCATATCTGATTTATGACGCAGTGGCACTGCACAATAATGGAGAAAGGATAATCTTTTTAATACACAGTGCGGAGACAATTGGGGATCCATTTATATTTTTTTTAAATAACATTGGAACCATTACTTCACACCATATGTAAAAATCGATTTCAAGTGGACTAAAGACCTAAATGGGAAATGCAAAACTACAAAGATTTTTTAAATATATTAATAGGCAGATGGCTATATGATCTTGGGTTAGGGAAAGATTCAGTAATAGATGGAAAAAAGCAGTAGTCATAAAGGATTTGATAAATTAAAATTTTTATAAGTCAACATGAAAAAAATGTCAACCTAATAGAAAAATGGGCCCCCCAAAGTTTGAACAGATGCTTCTCAAAGGGGAAAATTCAAATGTTCAACAAACATATTAAAAGGTGCTCAACCTCATTAGCAACCTGAGAAATGAAATTCAAACCACAACCAGAAATCAGTACATACCAACCATATTGTTAAAAAATGTAAAATGTGATAGTACTGAGTTTTAGAAAGGATACAGAGCAACATTAGCTATTGTTTGCCGCTAGTGGAAGTGTGAATTGGCACAACTTGGAAATCATTTTGACATTATCTAGTAAAGTGGAAGATAGGTGTACCTTGGGATCCAGCAATTCCACCTCTGGGTGTAATGTCCTATAGGAACCTGGTACCAGCATACATGTATAAGAATGTTCATAGTATCATTGTTTGTAATAGCCCAAAACTGGTAACAACCCAAATTTCCATTAACAATAGAATAAATAAATGAATAAATGAATGATAAATTCATATAATGGAATACTATACACACATGAAAATTATTGCAGTACGGCTACATACTAAGACATGTATGAATCTTAAAAACATAATATTGACAGAAAGAAACAAAATGTAAAAATATATAATGTATGATTTCATTTATGTAAAATTCAGAAGTGGAAAAATTAAACTATAATGTTTATAAATGATAAAAGTGCAAAGAAAAGCAAAGAAATTACTATGAAATCAGACTAGTGGTTACATCTCGGAAGGAAGGGTGTTGGCATTGAGATGGACACATTGGGACAGGGGCTTCTAGAGTGTCAGCATTTTTTGATTTCTTGACCTGGATGGTGATTACATGCGTGTTTGCTTTATAACTACTCATTAAGAAAATAGTCTGTTTTAGTGCTATCTAAATGTATTCCATATTTCACAATTTTTAAAAGTAAAAATATGTATTAGCTTTCAAAATAAATGGCAACATTTACACGAACATTTAGATCATTTCATTATTTAGCCCTGGGAATTTCTGTATCTTTTTTAGTTCAATTCAAAATTAGAGGCTGGGCGTGGTGGCTCATGCCTGTAATCCTAGCATTCTGGGAGGCCGAGGCGGGTGAATCATTTGAGCTCAGGAGTTTGAGACCAGCCTGAGCAAGAGCGAGACCCCATCTCTACCAAAAATAGAAAGACATTAATTGGACAGCTAAAAATATATAGAAAAAATTAGCCAGGCACGGTGGCGCATGCCTGTAGTCCCAGCTACTCGGGAGGCTGAGGCAGAAGGATCGCTTGAGCCCAGAAGTTTGAGGTTGCTGTGAGCTAGGCTGACGCCACGGCACTCTAGCCCGGGCAAGAGAGGGAGACTCTGTCTCACAAAAAGAAAAAAAAAAAAAAAAGATTAGTAATAAATAGAATTAAAATTAAATTGAATCTTCAGTTTATTATAAAATATTGTAGGGTAAAAATTCATTTCCCTGTTGAACTTTACATATAAAATAGTTGAACTTTTAGATATAATAAGGAATATCTCCCTGTATGTACGTCTTCACCTTCCCATACTCCACTAGCGTGGTGCTCAAATGAACTTCAAGAGTAACTTTGAAGAGACATCAGCTGCTGCAGCTTATTCTGGAGTTTTTTTCTCTGTTATGTCAAATTCATTGAAGTAAAATTTACATTTAGTAATGTTTATCCTTTTTAGATGTTCAGTCCTAAGAATTTTAACAGAGTTAAACAGTGTTGCACCAACACTCCAAGACATAGAATGTGTGTGCTGGGGCTGGTTTTTATCTTCTTTTGATTTTATAGTAATATGTGTATAAAGTAAAAAACTAAAAATAAAAACAAAAATCCCATTTCAAATAGATATGTAATGTCAGATTTTTTCAGAAAGATTTTATCATGTTATACTGCAGTGGTTAGGGACAATCTATACATGATTGCTAAGGATTGTCCCCTGGTGTTGAAGCAGGGCCAAAAATTCACTGTCTAGCAACCAACCTATGTCCATTGTTGTCATACTTACTGTTTTCTATCTGAAGCAATTCACAGTTAAGTGTTTTCTTTTCTGTGGGGTATAGATTGTGCAAAACGAGCTCTTAGAGAAGCACTACAAACATGGGAGCAAGTTTCTGACTTCATTTCCAGATGGGACAATGCAAATATTGTATCCTTTCTTTCAACATATTATTTTTATTGGTTTTATTTTTTCAAAAAAAGATAGATAAAGAAAATACAGAAAAATATAAAGAAAAAAATTACCCTCAAATTCTACCACTGAGAGAAAAGCTGTTAGCATTTTAAAATATATTTTTCCTTACTTTTTTCTGTCTATGAGCATATATATAGTTCTTTAAAAATCAATTCTCCAACTATTTATTCATATTTCCTAACTGGATCCTTTACATAATGATATTATAAAATAAGTAATGTTAGAAATATATAACATGCAATAAATATAGAGGCACCATTTTTATAACCACATGGTATTTCACTATAATTCATTTAATCTATCTATCCCCTATTACTCAACAAAGGTGGCTTCACAATTTTTGCTATTATACACAACGGCTAAACGAACAACTTTGTGCATTCCTTGTTGCATTTATTATTTATTTCTCTGAATTAAATACCAAAGGTTAGAAATTCTGGATAAGATGTTTGGACATTTTAAAGCTTTGATAGATTTTGCATCCTCCCCAACCCCCACCCTCCAGAAAGTGTGTACCAGTTTTTACACCCATGAGTAGCATGTAATTTTTTAATACCAAAATTCAATATTTGTTTCATGGAGCACTTTTTTTTTATCAATCACTTGGACTTCTGCCTGATGGCCAGGCTATTTACTTTTCAACATATAGACTACTGAATTTTTTGAGGAAAGTAAAAACAAAAAGAAAAAAAATGAAGAGGGTTTTTTCATGAACTGAGGCCCTCCATTTGTAGAAGAAAATCATTTTTAGTCACAGTTTCCTAAATATTCAGTCAAACCCCAACAATAAACCAGAAAAATGACTTTAATGGCATAGGAAGCATAATGAAGTTTTAGTTCCCTAGGCCCTATGAGAGTGTAGGGTTTTAATCATATTAATAAATTTAAAATAACTTATCCAACCTTTATTATTAGTTATTATTTCATGCACTGACTTTAGTTCTTCTTAACTCTCTTAAAGGCTATGGCTGCTTTCAAAATGACTTAGAATCAATTTTGTGTTTACTTTATCTCTGAACTTCTGGCCAGCCTAGATATAAACTGAGTATTAACATTTAGTGAATCATCCTTAGTATATTTTATTCTTTTTGATGCTATTGAAAATGGCATTGTTTTCTTAATTTGATTTTTAGGGTGTTCACTGTTAATGTACAGAAATTCAATTTATGCTTGTACATTGATCTTATAGCCTACAACTCTGCTCAACTCATTAATTAGTTGTAATACATCGTTTTATGGTTTCCTTAGGATTTTCTATATACAAGAGCATGTTATCTGTGAATAGGTACAGTTTTACTTCCCTTTCTAATCTGGATACCTTTCGTTTCTTTTCCTTTCCTCAACTTTCCCTGGCTAGAACCTCCAGTGCAATATTGAATAGATGTGGTAAGATAACATCTTCATTTAGTTTCTGATCTTAGGGAGAAAGCATTCAGTCTTTCACCATTAAGTATAATTTTAGTTATGGGTTTTTTGTAGATACCCTTTATCAGGTTGAAGACATTCCCTTCTATTCGAAGTACATTGAGTCTTTTTATTATGAAGAAGTGTTGAAGTTAGTCATATGGTTTTTCTGTGTCTATTGGGATAACCATGTGTTTTTTACTCTTTATTCTATTAATATGGTATATTACATTAAGTGATTTTCAGATGTCAAACCAACTTTGCATTCCTGGGATAAACCCAACTTCATCATGTTACATAATCCTTTTTATATATTGCCAGATTTCATTTGCTAATATCTTGTTAGGGATTTTTGCATCTCCTAAATATATTTTGATCCACATAAAAAGCATAAAATCCTTTTGTAATAATAGTACTTCCCATATTTAGAGTGCTTTATGATTTCATAGGGCTCTCTCATAAAGTAAGTTTATTCCAGAATAGTCAAGGACCATGAGAACAGCTTACATGACCTTATCTGACCTCAGCTATCCATCTGGAAACCTAGCCATCATCCGAGTGCCCAACAAGACATATGGTTTCACATGTATAGTCCAAGAAGATGTGCCCACCAACCCTGCCATCCTGGCAGTGCTGGATTCCTCTGGTAGAAGTTCCTGCTATCACCCCAACGGAAATGTATGGTAGGCTTCTAGGTTCCTTCTGTGGCCATTTTGGTTTTTTTGTCGTATGAAATTTTATTTTTCTTTTAAAATTATATGAATGGCTTTAAGAAGATTTATTTAAGTTTGTGGTCTTTAGATAGTAACATTCAACTCAGAGATATTTTTGCTTTATGCCATTTCATATGCTTTTCATAAAAATCCCAAGCTACTATATAAAACAAAGCTCAGTATATTCTTTCTATAAACAGTAAGAAAATAGGAACTATATAATTACAGTATGAAAAAATCTTAATAAACTATATGGTAATTCTAGAGATTTGGCATACGAACCTAGGCAGTCTTTAGAGCCTGTGCCTTCATGATGTTATGCTGCTTCATCTATGGAAATAATTTGTCAATGGACAGTTGTTACACTATGTTTTTATTGTTTGAGATACAGTCCTAACTAGTAAGCTTCCTATAGCCACAACCAACAACAATAATATACAAACAAAATCTCTAAAGAAG
>CAUYSK010113038.1:0-29342 GCA_963575035.1 Avahi laniger | reverse complement strand
TATATTTTTAGCTGTCCAATTAATTTCTTTCTATTTTTGGTAGAGACGGGGTCTCGCTCTTGCTCAGGCTGGTCTCGAACTCCTGAGCTCAAACAATCCGCCCGCCTCGGCCTCCCAGAGAGCTAGGATTATAGGCGTGAGCCACCGCGCCGACCCCGGCTTGTTTTCTTAACTAACAGGAAGCACCATGTGGAGAAAGCAGGAGATTGCATCTCTGTGAGTTTTTTAAGGATGAAATATGTGTGCAAAATTCTGCTGGTGGAGCTTTCTGGAAAAAAGAAACAACTAAATCTATGCCATCTGCACCAAATCAGCAAGTACGTCCCCTCGTGGCTGCAGGCCCGCCTGCTCTCCTGCGACGGCACCACCCTCCCGTGCGTCACGCTTGCCGCGTCCGAGAGGGAGGAGTGGCGATGTCCGCTGCGTTCCGGGTTCCGCCCAAATCCACGCGGACTGGTCTCTTCACCTCTGTGAGCAGGAGCCGTCTGGGAATGTGCTTCCGTGTCTGGGCTTTGTTGGCTGCTGGACACGGGGTCCGGAGACCAGGCTTTTAGCCCGGTCCGGTCCTGGTTTCAGTTTCCTGTGGCTGCTGTACCAAACTATCCCGACCCTGGCGGCATAAAACAGCCCTGGGGGACGTGAGTCTGAACTGGGTCTGCGGGGCCGGAATCAAGGTGTCAGCAGGGCTGGCTCCTCCCGAGGCTCCAGAGAAGAATCTGTTTCTGGACTTTTCCGGCTTCTGGTGGTGCCCAGTGTCCCTTGGCTGGTGGCGGCATCACCCCAATCTCTGTCTCTGTGGTCACATGGCCTCTGCCTCCCTCTCATGAGGGCACCGGTGATGGCAGTTAGGGACCTCCGGATTACTCAGGATCATCTCCCCATCTCAAGACTCTCACTCAATCACATCCGCAAAGTCCCTGTTGCAATATAAGGTAACTTTCAGAGGTTCTGGGGTTAGAAAGTGGACATCTTACTGTCCACGGTCATCATCGAGGTGACAATCACCCCTTGCTCTGAAGCCGGGTGGACCTGGACCACAGAGGGCCGCATCCCTCCTCTGCAGCCCCACTGTGGCCTCTGCAGGTCATTAGCATCCCCCTTTCCCCAGGTGCCAGATGGGCATTTTGGTCGTCCCTCCTCATTGGGTTGCTGTTGGATGAGTGAGGAGACGCACGCTCTGCTTCCACTCACGGTAGAGGCCAAGGGGACCCGGGCCTGCAGAGACCCCAAGGCGAGAGAGGACGTCAGGGCGGGTGCGGGGAGATGCCAGGCTCTTCCCAACAAGCGGCTGTCTCGGGAGCAAACGGAGCCAGAGCCCACGCACTCCCCACTCCCCAGGGAGGGCGTCCATCTGTTCACGAGGGGCTGCCCACGACACGGACACCTCCCTTCAGGCCCCACCTCCCGCACTGGGGGTCAGATTCCAACATGGATTTGGAGGGTCAAACCAACCAACCTGTAGCGGGCTGCTGTAACAATCACCGGCACCTGCTCAGGCACACGGGGTTGTTTGGGGGATCTGCTCTTGGCAAAGTCAGGGCTGCAGGTGGCCTCGAGCGAGGCCCTCATTGCAGAGGGAGGGACGGGAATCAGAGTGGGAGGGGCTCTGAAGGGCTGACCCCACAGTCCTGGAGAACAGGTCAGGGTCATTCCATCCAGGTGGGCTGACTCCCTGGCGGCAACGCTAGGGCTCTCTGAGCTGGGCGGGGAGGCTCCGCTGGGCCGGAGTGAGTTATGTTGCTGGGGCCGCTGCTTTTTCCTTCCCGTTCTACTCCATGAACAGGGGAGTGAGCTGCGGACACTTTCCTCTCCGTGCCCGCACCAGTTTATGATGTAACCAGATTGCTGCTTCGCTTCTGTTTTTCCTCCCCACTCTCTCTTGCCCTTCCTTCCTCCTTTACCAAACCCAGGTTTTCCGCATGTCCCTTCCACACCGTGTCCCTCTGGGCTGCCTCCCGTGCTCCCTGAGATTGGCACTTTAATCAGACGCCTCCGCTAGACCCGCTCCGCACTGGTCCTGCTTGTCGAGGTCCGTCAGACATTTCCCACCTCTCTGCCCCCGTGCTCGGTCTGCGCTCTGGGAGGGCAGCGACTCACCTGAGAAGAAGAGCTCAGCGTGGTGCCCGCCCAGCAGCCCCTCCGTCCTGCAGAAGCCCCGGCCTTGAGGACCCGGCGCTCCAACGCGTCCCCCATCAGTCCCCCGTCAAAGACGATGCTTGGTTTCCAGCTGCCACTTCTTAGTTTCATTTCTCAGTAAGTTGAGAACTCAGCTGAGAGAAACCCCCAGAGACGCCGGCATTTCTCATTTTGAGCAACAGCACCCACCTGGGGGTCGGGCCTGAGCTCCGAGTCACCGGCGGTCCTCCCCCCTGCCCCTCCCACGCACGCTCTGCCATCACGACCTCCCAGGTGCTCCCCCGGAATTTATCTCAAACCTCCTCTTTCTCTCCACATCCACGGCCTCCCCTTAGGCCAAGTGGCATTTTTTGATTATTGCAGTAGTTCCTGGGGAATCCTCAGCCTATTGAAATATGGATCAGATACAGTGGGTTCCCCTCTCACGCAGACACATCTCAAACCCTCACCCTCTTCCTCTCTGACCGCACTCCCTCTGCTCAGTGTGCACCGTACTTTGTCTCTGGGGCCACCACAGTGGCTCATGGTGGACCCTCAACAAACATTTTCCAAATGATGGGTTTGTTTTATGTCCTGTCTTGTCCAAAAGAGAAGGACCCTCAAATAGTGATTTTCTTTTCTTCTTTTTTTCTGAGACAGAGTCTCACTGTCACCCCAGCTAGAGTGCAGTGGCATCATCATAGCTCACTGCAGCCTCAAACTCCTGGGCTCAAGTGATCCTCCTGGCTCAGCCTCCCGAATAGCTGAGACTACAGGTGTGCACCGCCACACCCAGCTGATTTTTTCTATTTTTAGTAGAGACAGGAGTCTCACTCTTGCTCAGGCTGGTCTCGAACTCCTGGGCTCCAGTGATCCTCCCACCTCGGCCTCCCAGAGTGCTGGGATTATAGGTGTGAGCCACCGCGCCCAGCTGTAATAGCGATTTTTTGTATTCCAGGGCCTTGGAACAACGATCTCTGCAGTGAGATGTGAGCATCAGGCTGTCCCAAGTTAAATATTTGTCCTTGTGTGATTCCGGGCTCCCCAAACAGCATTCTGCTTGTAATTGGCTCTCCCGCCTTGTCAGCCTTCCTCCCGGGAGGGAGGGACTGGTTCTGCAGACGTGCGCGTCTGTGTGTCTCTCCCTGTAAATCAGTGCGTCGGTGCTCAGGGTGTATGCGACAAGCTCACCAGCTCCGTGAATGAGGGCGGACATTGGCAAGACGGACACGCTCTTTGTCTCTAAGGTAATGACGGTTTCCTTGGGATGTTCTTGGGAAACAGGCGGCAGCCCTCCCCTGACAGCAGGCTCCTGTTGGAATGGCTGCTGTGCTGAGACCCCAAACCTTTCTTCTTTTGAATTTTTTGTGGAAGGGCCCAAATTTGTGAGGTTTCAATATTTTCTGTTTTCCTAAAGTGTGAGGCCTCGTGGTTCTCAAAGTCACCCATGCTCTCAGGTGTGGATGCTGGGACAGACACTTCTCTAAATTGTGTCACCATAGACACGGGCTTCCCCGCGGGACCCCAGCTGTCCTCTGCAGTGAATCCCTGCTGAGTGTGGTCCAGGTGGGAAGCTGTCCCCTCCCTCGCCCACGCAGCTGGCCAGCAGATGCAGCACGACCTGCACTCTGCCCCTAAGATGCTCTCACAGATCTCGGAGTCCACAGGGAGCGACACAAGCTTACGGGGACAATTCAGTGTGATTCTTCCCAGCAGAGGCAGTGGAGCCATGTGGGTCAGGTAACCTTGTTCCTGACTTTTCCTGCCTGTTCCTCCGTAACTCTTTTGGTTTCCGTCCATTTTAAAGCCTGGTCTTTCCCTTTTCTATGGGCTTGTAAAGGCCTTGGTATCTTTCGTGTGTGTGTGTGTGTGTGTGTGTGTGTGTGTGTGTGTGTGTGTTTTCCCATGAACTGAATTACCTGGAGCCAGTGTCTTTGCTTACAGCCAAGAACTCTGATGCACAAACTGATGCCAGGTGTGGAGTGAAGACAAGAGACCCCAGGGATAAGGTGAGGATTTGGGGATTTATATCATTTACGGGAGAGGCTCTAAGATACTATAACAAAGAGATCCCAGTGGAGAACGGCTAAACCAAGATAAACGTTTATTTCTTTCTCCTACAACAGTTTGAGTGTTGGGAAGGCTTTGCTAGTCTCCACATGCGGCTGCTGAGTCGAAGCTGACCTCATTTCCAAGACAGTGGGAAAAAAAAATTGGAGGGAAATCATCTTTCTTTTCGGGAACATGACTGAGAAGCTGCATGTGTTGTATTTGCTGCCGCCCGTGGGCTTAGTGAAATTGCCACATTAGCTGCAAGGGAGGCGGGAAGCCAGTCCGCAGCGGGTCAGACCTGGGCTTTCCTGGCAGGGGAGGGGCATGCTAACAGGAGGGGAAGAGAGAGCTGGGACTGTTAGCGATCACGGCACAGGATGGGATGAAAGGCAGGGAAGGTCCAGTTAATACTCTGGGATGGAAATGCAGGGGCCCATAGCAGGCAGCTCCCTAAATCATTGCCTGTTACGGCCTGAAATCCGATACTCAGTGGAGCAAAGACATGGAGAGGGAGGGACCACATTGGAACCATCATAAAACAGGGTGACATATTGATTTAGTCCGTTCTGTGCTTCTATAACAGACTATCCAAGACCAGGTAATCTATAAAGAGCAGAGATTTGTTTCTTGTAATTCTGGAGGCTGGGAAATCCGAGGCTGAGGGGCCCATGTCTGGCAAGGGCCTTCTTGCTATGTCATCCCACGGCGGAAGGCAGAAGGGCAAGAGATCGAGATTGAGAGAGAGAAGGGAAGGGAGTTTAACTCCTTATTCATCAGGAACTCACTCCCATAATAACTAACCCACTCCCACGGCAACCACATTCCTCCATCCCTGAGGGCAGAGCCCCCCTGGACCAATCACCTCTTGAAGACTCCACCTCTCAACAACATTGCATTGGAGATTTGTTTTCAACACATGAATTTTGGGGAATACATTCAAGCATAGCATATGTGAACAATTTAAGGACCCTGAGGGCGAATTGGCCATTTCTGCTCTGCGGAATAACTCAAGGCAAGAGAACTCAAAACTCCAGATAATCAGCTTGAGGCACAGTGCAAAGCTCAAGGATGTTGTTCTATGACCGACCGACCGTGCTATGAGAATCTCCTGTCTTGCAGCTGGCAGAAATAGCCAAACAAACAGAAAACAGGAACGAGACCTTCGGAGCTGGCTCCTCAGAATGCCGACTTACACTGTCGGTTGAATTCACAGTTTCACCATGTTTTGTGTGTAAAGCACAGGGCGCTAGCCAGGAAAAAACGGAAACCTAAAAACCGAACTGAAAGTATGTGGGAGAATTTGTAGCCCTCTTGTTAGTCTGAAGTCTGTCCCCTCCTGAACTACACTGAGGACGCAGCCCCATCCCTGTGTGATGAGGCTGTCCCAGTCTTCCTCGAGGACACTGGTCCTCCGCGTTTGACGGCAGCTCCCCCGTAAGGGAAAGTGAGCTTCCCTGTTCCACCGCGCTGCCCCCAGACTGAGAGCTGGAGTTGGACCTCGCGAGTCCCAGGGGACCGATGGCAAAATGAAACCAAAATTTATACTACAAAAGAGCTGCAAGGTTTTGCTAATTTCTGTCATAAAAAACTGGGGACATGTAGGTGGGTAGGAATGTTTAGAGAGGAAGAATATAATTCATGTGGGGCTCGATTTATAAACACGGATGTGGATGCTGTGAGTTTCAGATGTCCTGTTAGTTTCCTAGAGTTGCTGTAACAAAGTACCGCAATGCTGGGTGGTTTGAAGTAACAGATACTTATTTTATCAGAGTTCTGGGGGCTTAGAAGTCCCAAATCCAGCTGCCGGCAGCCCCCGCCCCCCTGAGGGCTCTGGAGAAGGAGCCTTCTTTGCTTCTTCCTGGATTTGGTGGCGGCTGTCACGCTGTGGGCTAACCCCTTTCTCCACTGTCACTTGACATTCTCTCTGCGCGTCTCTGTTCTCCCGGGCACTCTTCCTCAATGTTCCCTCTTCCTATGAGGGCAACAGTCATTGTATCAGGGTCTTCTCTAATCCAGCACAACCTCATTTAACTTTATTACATCTGCAACATCTTATTTCCAAAGAAAGTCACATTCACAGGCACGGGGACGTCTTTTGGGGAGACAAAAACCACTGTGGTGTGGATGTACTGCAACGTACCAGCCTGACCGGCTGAGAGGGGCTGGGGTCACTGTCTTGCTGGCTGACACAAGCCTGGGCTCACAAACAGCTCTCAGCAAATAAAGGCGAGATGCCCGGAGCCTGGCAGGATACAGACTGAAGGACGTGGCCACAGGGGGTGGGTCTCTCACTGTCGACCCATCTCACCCCCTCCCTTCCCCCAGCCACGCACACAGACCACGTCCCTGAGAAGGCTGACGCCACACTGCCTTTGCCAAGATCTGGACACGCAGGTGGGGAGGGAAGGGTGTGTTGACTGTGCTTGTAACGCTCTAACGGCAACGGCAGTCGGGAAGGGATCGCAGGGAAACAGAGGCTGGGTGGCCGCTCTGAACCGTCAGAGAAAGAGGGGGAGGGTCATTCACTAAGAATAAGGGTCGGTTTGCCGATCGGAGGCTTTGGTGTGCTTAATTGATCGTAGGGTTCTTGGAATCAAAATCCAAGGGCAGCCCACTAAAGCCCACTTGATTTGTAAACTGATATCAATACATAAATGAATAAATTAAGTCTGGATCTGAAAAACGGAATCATGGCTTCAAATACTGTGGTGGAGTCATGAGTGCTGAGAATTCCCACGCCTGAGTCGGTTCATAAACTCAAAGCCCTTTGAGCTGGGGGCCGGGGGGCTGGGGCCCTGCGGAAGGGCCTGCAGTGGAGCTGCAGCTGCGTGGTGCGTGGTGAGGACCCTTCTCCCGGCCGTTCCCGAGGGATCCCTGCTACCTGCACAGGGAAGAGGAAATAGCTTCTGTGGACTCTCAGACATTGTCTCTGAGCACGCACGTTCCCATGGTCCACTGGCTAGAATGGAGCCAAATGGATGTGGTGACCCTGGTGACACCTGCCAGCTTCTCCGTAGGCGAATCCTGAGTCCATTCATTGGTTATTTCCCCAGTTCCAGGCTGAACACTTGGCACCCTCAGCAAGAGGGGGGCCTGCTGACCCGAGGAACCAGGGCTCCACCGGAGGGTCGGCATGGGCGGGAGCCCCGGCCTCTCTCTTCACGTTCAAGGAATGAGTCAAGAGCAAGCACATCCGGGACACTGTGGGGGTGTGGGTGTGACCACCCAGACTGAAGGGGACTGTCAAGGTCACACCCCTCATATCCACCTGTGCACCTCCACCATCGTCGCAAGAGCCAGGCTTGGTGACAGCTGACACCCCACGCTCAGTATTTCACTTAATCCCTGCAACAAGTCTCCAGGGAGACACTGTTTCTCTTCCTGCTTCACAGGTGAGAAAACTGAGGCTTAGAAAGCTTTAAAGACAGCCCAAGGTCCCAGAGCTAGTTAGGCTGGAGTTTGAACCCAGGTGGTCTGAGCCTGGTGCCTGCGGTCGTGCCCACCTCTTTACAAGGAGAGGTGAACGGATTTCAAGGGACGCCGTCCAGCCCTCCCCCGAGGTAAGACCCCAGGGGACACTTCAGCAGGCGCCAAAAGCTGGGTTTTGTTCTTCTGAGGCATCAACTGTACCCAGAAACAATACTGCCCCCAGTTCCATGAGATTTTCTTTTCTCTCGAAAGCAAATATGACCTGAAGTGGAAGCCGATGCTCGCAGATCCAGGGCACGTTCTGTTGGTTGCATCGTGCGCTAGCAGAAGGGTGAGTGTCACCGGGGTGGCTGGGGTTCCACTTGGGAGACCTTATTTTGCTTCTTCTAAAGGTTTTTCCTTCACTGAACCGCGGCGCAAACTTGGGCTGCTGGGTGGTGTGAATGTTTTTGAGGAAGAGAGAGGGAGGGGGTTGGGGAAGAGAGAGATGGAGGCAGGGTTGGGGGAGGGGAGAGAGAGAGAGAAAGCTCTGGCTCCAGGCAGCAAACCGCCCCTGCCCCCGGGTGAAGACTCTACTCTGCCCCCAACCTCCCAACCCACCGGCCCAGCAGGCTGGGAGAGCTAGGGTGAAGGACTAGAGACACAGGGAACAGGGGCCTCTACCGAGTCAGGGTCCTTCAAGACGCTCTGCTTGCCCCACCGCCGCTGTCTCACCTGTTTCCTGCCGCACACCTGAATGCCCTCACTCGGATTCTCACAGAAACTGGGAATGGCTGTGGACGCCCCGGGACCTGTTCGTGCTGCCCAGGTCCTGGAACTGACCCAGTCCCTGCACTTCCTGAGGTCTGGGCTTCTCTTCCTCCTCTCCCGTTGCAAAGACGAGTGCCCCGTGTCTTCCCAGAGGTGCTTGAGCTGTCTAGAGTCAGACACTGTGTTTTGTATCCAAAGGACCGTAATGGATTCTCTTGATTATTCCTCATAGCAGCCTTAGGAGCCAGGCATTGTGTTATCCCATTGAACAGATGAGACAACCCAAGATTGGGAAGGGGACCACCCAGCGGGTGGGGGTGCGGCCGGGATCCGAACCAAGGCAGTGGAAGATGACTCTGCTCTTCGGGGCTCCCTTCTCCCCCAGTGGCTTCAAGCCCCCTCCTCCCTCCCCTCCCAGCTCAGCAGGTGTCCTCCCAGTTGGGAGCTCCAGGAGATGGGCTGGTCTGAGAGTGGGGTCATCTCTCCTGATTGTCACAGCAAAGGCAGGACGAAGGTTCCGACTTCCCCTGGGAGAGGTTGTTTCTGAAGCCTCGGTGACCATTCAGGGCCCGAGAGCTCATTCTTCTCCCTGGGTGTGGCCCCCAGCGGAGCCTCGGTGGTTACCACCGGCCGATGGGGTGGACGACCCTACATTGTGCAGGGGTGGGCGTGTGAGGTAGGACGGGGCTGGGGATTAAGGAGACTTGGATGAATTACGTCTAACTGATGTTTCTCAAGAAGGTGCATCTGCTGTTGCCGCGATTGCGTCTCCGAGATTTATCTCCAAGAAATAGGGACCGTTAGAGCTGCTTATCAAACGGGCTGTGAATCGGCTTCCCATCAAGTTCAATGATGCTGTTATGTCTGGGGCAGAGACACCGCGGAGGCCCCAGGGCTGCTGGCAGGTGGTGGGAAACCTTCGTACTCGGGGAGAAAGGGGCAAGTCGTTCTCCTCCTCTCCGGGGGCTGAGACCTCCTGCTCCCAGGGGCAGTTCTGAAGCTTGGTAGGTGTGGCTCTCTGCGGGACTGGATTGGAGTCATGCTCTGTGCGTGGGGACAGGGTACCTGGAGGGGAAAGGGAGGCTTCCGCAGTGACAGAGGGGTTTGGTCTGTAACTTCTGCCCCACCGATAGCTGCGACTTCTCGGCCTCGGCTTCCCGGCTGGCTCACGGCTGTGCTTCTGCACAGAAGCCGCGTCTGCGGCCGTCGTCCTACTGTGCCAGAGACTTTTCTAACCGAGTTTTAGTTGAGGCCCTAACCTGGCACCGTGGTACCAAACGTGGCCACATCCCAAAGTGAGCCCGGTGGCCCTGAGCAGGACATTCTGGGAGGCACTGAAGACCCGTGTCCAGCCCTCAGCCGACTGAGACCTGCCAGGCCTCCGCTGGGGAGAGTTCGTGGATCCCAACGTGAATCGAGGGTTTGCGCAGGCCCTGTGGGCACAGGGGCTCATTTGTGAGCAGAGCAGACCAAGGTCCCTGCCTCGGGAGCCCACGTTCCACAAAGGGCGCAAACAGGCAGTGACCAGGTGTGTCAGGACGCGGCAAGCGCTGTGAGTGCAGGAGGTAGGCAGGCCTGGTGCGTGTGTGCTCGTGTGCGTGCACACGCGTGCGTGGTGGGGAGGGACGCGGAAACAATGCTAAATAGGCTGTCAGAGCAGCCTCTCCTGAGAAGGGGATGATTCAAGGATGCCTTGGCGGAGGTGAGGAAACCGGCTCAGCAGCTGTTCCGACAGGTGGGCTCTAGGCTGAGAGAGCGTTGCCTGCAAATGCCCCCAGCTGGGAGCGGGCCTGGCAGAGTCCAGGGAGGGCAGGGGGCCAGCGTGACTGCCGCGGTGGAGCAGAGGGAGGGGGCGTCACCAAAGGAAGGCACGGAGGCCAGTTCAGGGTCTGGCTTTGCCCCCGCACAGTGCCATGGGGAGCCCTGAAGAGCTCGCATGTGAACAGGCGGTGGGAAGGCAGAGCAGGGAGCCGAGGTGAGGGTCCAGGTGGCCTGGTCAGGTGGCAGCTGGAGGTTGGGGAGATGCGGGTAGATTCTGGACGTGGTCTCCTGCTGGGTGAGGCTGTGAGGTACAGAGAGCAGTCCGGGGTGACTCCAAATCTCACCCTGAGTACTAAGGTGCATGGTCAACTGAGATGGGGAGGGTGCAGATGGAGCTGGCGTTTGGCAGGAACAGCAGGGGCTCCATTTTGGAGCAGCTGAGTTTTAAAGACACCCAGGAGGTGTCTGTGCTGAGTCTCCCCACGAGGGTACGAGGCAGGCTCCTTCGTCCTCACCTTGACTGTGGTGAGGGAGCTTCAGGGAGACCACCTGGGGAGCTTGGCATGTGCCTGGGCCTTGGGGACAGGCAGGGGAATGGGGGAATGGGGGAATGTCCGCATTTCCCCTGATGCTGCAGAGAGCCAGCCTGGGGATGCTGAAATCCCACCTAAGACGTCGTCCTGGAGACGCAGTAAGAGCTGAAAATAGGGGAACAGTCAGATTCTCAGGGATGGGAGAAAACGGAAGTAGCCCAAAAGAGAAAAATGTATTTTCTGAGCTACGTAAATTTCATGGACCACATCCATGCCTGTCCCCTCAGGGCGTTGGGAGGACCACGGTAAGTCCCAATGGCGGCAACGGTTTTATCCGGAGGCGATTCACGGCCAGGGGAGGTTGATGCCTGTGGACGTCGCTGTCAGAGTCTCTGATTGAAAGGGTATGAAACCCTGAGTCACAGCAGGTCTGGGGGTGCCGTGGGGGTACCAAAGAGGCTCTCCTGCCCTCTCCACCATCCAGCCTCAAGCTGGTCCAAACGCTGGGAGGGGCCTTTAACTAGTCAAGCTTGGAGCTTGACTAGTAAATCTCACTGGGCATTTTAATTGCTGAGGTGACAGGTTTTTGTGACCAAAAGTGACTGTTTTCTGAGAATGAACAGGCCAACTCTGGTGCTCCCTAGAGATTCTATGCAGGACAGGTAGGAGCCAGACACGGAAACACAGAGGTAGAGGAAGCGGGGAAAGAAGTCTTGGCTCCTCTGTTCCATGTAAAGTTCTGCCAGCCATCCAGGGACGGCCAACAGGAGGGAGCTGATTGGAGAGGAAGGAAGAGAGTGCCCAGGGGACAGGTATGGTCTGCGGGGGAGAGTTAGAATCAGAGAGGAGAGGAAGGCCGAGCAAATGCTGCCTAATTATAGTCCCAGCTTTATTTTTCTTAAGCATTTTTATCTTTTTGGGGAAACAAATGATATGTGTGTCTTTTCCTGGTTTTAAAAGCAATACATGTTCATTTTAGAAAATTGAAAAAGATTTAAAAAGTATAAAGAAGAAAACAAATATCATTAATAATTCAAAAGTAATTACTCAGCAATAAACTCTTACATTTTTGGTGTGTAAGTTGGTATATTTTATGGGTCACTTTTTGACTCATTTTCTTCTATAATATAGCGTGGAAAGGTTAGATACAGCATAGGCACAAAAGATCGTAAGAGAATATTATGCACAATTTTAAGGCAGTAAATTTGAAAACTTAGAGAAAATGGACAAAATCCTTGGAAAGTAGAAATTACCAAAACTGACTGAAGAGAAATGAAAAGCCTTAAAATTCCTGTAACTGTTAAAGAAATCGAGTTCAGCTTAAATATTCCTCTACAGAATACTCTAAATCAAATGAGTTTTATATTCTGGTTTTACTACTCAAGGAATAGATAATATTATTCCTACACAATTTTTTTTTCAGAGAATAGTTTTAGAAAATCAACATATTAGAAGTGTATAATTTTGATATCAAACCAAATTTGAGAAAGGAAAATTATAGGTTAATCTCAAACATTAACATGGATGCAAAAATCCTGAAACTATTAGCCAAATATAGCAGCAGGGTAACAGATAACCTATTGTGACTAAGTTGATGTTATTCTAGAAAGCAAAAAGAGGAAATATATTAATTTATTTCTTCCACATTAATACTTAGAGGAAGGAAAAAGATATAATTACTTCAATAGACATAGAGAAAGCTTTACTTCAAATACAAACTCCAAAACAGCTATTCAGATTCTAAAAACCTGTAGCAAACATCATACTCAGTGACAAAATATTTAAAGCGTTTCTTCAAGCCAAGAATCTGCACTCTCACTACTGCTATTAAACAGTGTATTGGAGGAACTCAACAGTGCAATAAGACAAGAAAAATTAATAAAAGATATACAGATCAGAAGAAGAAATGAAACTGTCACGTGCACAATGATATGCTTGTTTTAGAAAAACCCAAAAGAACCTCGAGACAAATTGTACAAACTAAGTAGAGAGTTTAGTAAGGTTATTAAACCTTAATAAAGGTTATATTGATCTTATATAACCTTATGTAACTTTACTGGATATGAGATGGCTATACATGTTAATTGCACTTCTACACACCAGCAATGATTGATATAACATTTAACTTAAACAAATACAATTTGCAAATAGCAATGACAATAAAAGTAAACTAAGACTAAATCTGACAAAAAAACAGGCAAGATCTTTGCATTGAATGTTTTAAAACTTTGTTGAAGACATCTTTAAAATACTTAAAGATACATTGAGTATTTATGGATAGGATAAGAGAAAAAAGGGCTAATCAATCAGTCAATCAATCAGGCTGAAACAATTGTTTATTGTGGAAAAATGAAATTACATGCTTACCTCTCTCATGACACTCATTGATACATAGTGGATCAAGCACTTAAAAGTGAAAAGCAAAATTTTAAGACTTTTAAAAGAGCGCCTAGGAGAACGAATAAAGTAACTTTAGAGTGGGATGATTTCCTAAACAAGACTTAGAAGAAACTATACCATTAACACACACATACACCATAAAGTAAATCATAAAGGAAGAAATTGATAAAGTTGACAACATTAAAATCTAAATACTTCTATTTATCCAAAGACACCATAAAGAGGACCAAAGGCCACCACCAACTGGAGAAGACATTAGAAGACACAAAGAAACCCTGCAAGTCAGTAGGAAAAGTGGGGAAATGTCACAAATGGGCATTTCATAGGGAAAGTTATGAATCTCCGATGAACTTTATGAAAAGATGCCCATTCATACTAGTAACTGTGGAAATGCAAATTATTAATGAAGTCAAATTGAGAAAGCATCTCACCCAAATGCATAGGTACAAACATAACAGTCTGACGGCTCTTCTCCACACCCCTTTCCTGTCCTGCCCTGTGCCCTTCCAGGCTGACCTCTGCGGGCTGCGTCACCAGGGCCTCACGTCTGCTGGTCCCTGTTGGCACAGATTGTGTGATGGGAAGAGAGAGCTCAGAGTCATTCTCTGTCTACTCCTAGAGCTCCTCCCAATGTGGCTGGTCTCCCTGTCCCTTCATCCCAGGAGTGGCACAAGCATCCCCCACCACCTTGTTCCTTCTCTGACCCCAGCACTCTTTGGGAAGTAGTCTCTTCATCAACACTTGTCCTTGGAAGAATCTGCTTCCTGCTGGGACCCCATCTGACAATGACAATGACATCAGAAATTGGAGAGACAATGAGACAAGAGGAGCTTTATTCATTGCTGGGGTGTGTGGAGGGGCACAAGCCCTGTGGGAAACAATTTGCCATCCAGTACGGTTGACGATGCGCTTGCCCTGCAAACCAGCAACTCCACACATGTATCTGCAACCCCAGAGGAGCCCCAGGACACATGAATGTTAGCAGCAGCCTGATTTGTAATAGAAGAAATAGATGAAGTGAATAACTCAAACGCCCGCCAAGAGTAGTGTGGCTAAATAAACCAAGGTGCATTCACACACAGGGACCCCAGAGGCAGAGCTGATGGAACTGGACTGTGTCCATAAGCGTGGATAACTCTTAAAAACCACACCCCCACTATCGGATGTGCGGTCATGTCCGATTATTGTTTCCAAGACCAAGCTGGGTGGTGCTTTATCTCTCTCAATCCTCCACCCCATTCTGGAAGATTCCATCACCCATGCTTTTGGATGAGGATCTGCAGGGCAGGCTGGTGCCCAGAAGACCTGGTGTCACACTAGAGTTGCTGCCTCCTTCAGATCCTGGGCTCTGTGAAGAAGGTCTGACTGCTTTCTTCAGGCTGCCCAGGGCCTGGGCGTTGGCCTGACTCTGCTCCAAGCGAAGATGGGTCAGGCAGGAGGCGGGAGACGGTGGGGCTGGAGCCTGCTCAGCCAGGAAACTGTTGCAGAGCCACTGGCCGGCCGGGAAGTGGGACTGGCCCTGGGCAGGTGAATAAGACTCACTTTCTCTGCAGAGCCAGCAGGGTCAGAATCCTACGACTGGTTCTGATCCGGCTCTGTCCCTTCCAGGCTGTGTGACTTCAGGGTGACGTCTAGACCGTCCAATTCTCCACCTCCTCCTTTGTAAATGCCCTCCGCAGCAGCACCCCCCTTGCAGGCTGTGGTGAGGTTCAGTGAGCTAATGTACCCGCAGTTCTAAGCATAAAGTCCCCAGATATTTATTTTAATTACGAGAGAAGTGCAGGATAGGATATTGTTTTAAGAATTTGAGCTTTAGAGCCACAGCGACTGGGTTTAAATTGTGACATTATCAGTGAATAGCTGTGTGGCCCCAGGGAAGTCACTACCCTCTTGGAGCCTCAGTTTACCCATGTGTAAGAGACGAACGCTCCTAATGCTTTGTCTGTAGCCCGCGGTGAGAACCGAGTGAGGTGCAGTGCGGAGACTGAACTGAGCGTCTGCACAGTAACAGTGAGCGCTCAACGCCCGGCTGCTCCCTGGCCTGTGTGGTTGGGAGTCACAGGGAGAGGACAGAGCTGGGGAAACTCCCCCGTCCCTCTTACTCTCTTAATCCCTTGGCCCCTCTCAGATGGGGGCCTCTGGGCACCCGGCTCGGCCTAGTCGCCCTGGGACTCGCTAGAGCAGCTGGGGAAACGGCGCCGTCCCTGGGTCCTGTCGTCCATCCACCTCGCCCCGTTGCAGATGTCGGAACTCTTAGAGGGAGGCAAGGTGCATTCCTGACGAATCCCAGCAATTAAATAGCAATCAGCAAACGTGATTAAAGGGGCAGCCCCTCCTCGGGGCCTCGGTGTCCCCTGCCTCTGTGGTCGGGGCTCATGAGTCTCCGCTTAATTTGGGGCCAGGAGATAATTGGGGCTTGAACGTGCTGGACGGTGGCGGGACAGCCCAGGTGGAGATGTTAGGAAGAAAGCTCTCTGCGGGCACCTTCCCGGCTGCCCCGAGTGGGGGGAGAGGACGGCACGGCGCACCCAGAGCTGCGTGCCCCACCCCCATCTCCTCCTGTTGCAGAGTCATGGAAGCAATTGGGATTTAACGCGCCTTGGGTGGTTATGTTTTGGTCATGGTTTAGGGGATTATTGCCAGTGATTTCATTAATGCTGATTGTCACCAGGGCCCCGGAATCCAGCTTCCAGGGCACCCCAGAGCCATCATCCACACAGCGTGCATGGGGGCTGGGCCGTGGAGCGGGGACATCACAACTGTGAGCTTCAGCCTCACTGGGGAGCTCAGCGGACTTGCTGGGTGTCACATCAGGAAGGGCACAGGCTTCAGAGGGGGCCTCTGCTCAGCAGGTGCCTGCCCTGTGACCTTGGGACAATTACCTAACCTCTCTGAGTCCAGCGTCCTCCGAAAAACACACACCTATAGTGGTTGCGACACCACCGGAAAAGGCCCGTTGTGGTGGAAATGGGCACCGATGTCTTCTACGTTGGGCCACAACAGCCGTTCCCTGGAGAAGGGTTGAGGGACCGAGTCCTGAGCTTCCTCTGACCTTCTGGCTTGAGTGACCAAGGAGGGTGACTAGGGAGGGTCCCGGGTAAAGGACAGTGGCTTGGGGGGAGGATTGGACGCGGAGAGCAGCTCTAGGTGCCCCTCCCCGCCGCCGCCCCTCCCTGTCCGCTCCTTCATTCCCTCCTGTTTCCTAAAGCCCCTGACACCCGCCTGATCGGATCCCTGATGGGACCCCGGGGCCAAGGGGGAAAGCTGAGGCCCTGGGTCTGACTCAGGATAGAGAGGCTCGGGTTTCATTTGCAGAAACATCATGATGAGTGTGTTACACTGGCGGGAACGTTGGCAGCGCAGCAAGGAGAGGGAGCGGCGTCTGCTAACGCCCATCCGGCGTCACGGGCGCAGGTGCTGGGCAGCCTGGTGCGTGGGTGGAAACGGAGGTCCCAGTGCCAGTGGGGGGCCCTGGATGGGGGTGCGGGGCTCTCGGCCCTCCCTGGGCCCACTTGGCTGTTTCCCTGTGAAGAGGAGGCGCTTGTTCCGCCAGACCTTGGTGTCTGCTGACGGGTTCTACCGCAGCCCCACCCCACTAAGAAGCCCGAGCAGGGTCTGAGGAGTCTGACCTTGACCGAGGGGCCGCACTTGGCCTGTGTCTGCCTGTCCCCCAGGGCTGGAGTCACACCTTCCTGGAATTCTGATTCCTCTCGGCACCTTTTATGAGGCACAAAGAGTCTTCGTGAGCAGTTTTTGTACGAGTGACTGAGATGAACACGGGGGAACGGAACTGGAAGAACAGACGGGTTTTCCTGGAGAGGGTCTTTCCCCTAAGAAACCCGCAGAAAGGGAGACCGACGCCTTCACCAGGGATGAGTGGGCGCCTGCGTCCCTGCACTAGGAAGTGGCGTTGGGCCCGGCTCACCCTGCCGCAGGTGACAGCTGAGACCAGAGCTCCTGCAGCCGAGGCAGGGGCTGCGGGGTGAAGGGGCCTAGGAACCGGCAAAGTGGGTTGTTTTCTTACAAAAATTGTCTTTATTAAAGATTCGCTTATATGCAAAGAAATGCACTTAATTTAAGTGTACAGTTTGACGAGTTTCTGATAAATCTGCACATTGTGTAACTGTTACACCACCACAATCAAGTTTAGGGCATTTCCATCGCTCCCCCAATTCTCTTAGCATCTTTGCAGTCGGTCTCTCATCTCCCACCTCCGGCCCCCGTGGCTGTATGACAAATCTTTATAACTTTATATTGCCTCCGCATCCCTTTAAAAAATTTTTTTGAAACAGATACATAAGAGTTGAACTTACTTTGGGGGTACATGTGCTCTTTTGGTGCACGCATACAATGCACAGCGATAAAATCAAAGTTTTTAGGGTATCCATTGCCTTGAACATTTCTTTTTGCTGGGAACATTTAAAATCTTCTACTACTTTGAAACATACAGTAAATTATTATTAACTATAGTCACCTCACTGTTCATCACACATCACAAAGTTATTCCTTCTATCAGACTGTAGGTTTTATCTGTGAACCCACCTCTCTTCATCCCCCCCGCAGCCTCCCCAGCCTCTGGCAACCGCCCTCCCACACTCTGCCTCCCCGACATCAACTTTGTCATCTCCCACATACGGTGAGAACACACGGCATTTGTCCTTCTGTGCCTGGCTTATTTCACTTCGCATGACGACCCCCAGTCCCATCCACGTTGCTGCAAATGACAGAATTTCATTCTTCTTTATGGCTGAATAATATTTGCGTATATGTACCACATTTTCTTTATCCATTCATCCGTGGATGGACACTCGGGTCGATTCCAAATCTTGGTTATTGTGAATAGAGCTGCAATAAACGCGGGCGTGCAGATAGCTCTTTGATCTGCCAATTGCCTTTCTTTTGTATACACGCCCAGCATTGGGATTGCTGGATCAAACTCCTTTTGAATATGAGTTTAATTTTCTCATACCAGAAGCAGGGATCAGTTGCCTTTGACACAGTCTGCAGGTCCACTCCTCCTCTCAGTTCCTCAGTGTGGTCAGTTCAGATATCTGCCTTACATATGTTTCTGTGGAGCGATGATTTAGTTTCTCTTGGAAAAGTATCAGGGAGTGTAATTACTAGGTCGAGTGGTAAGGGTGTTTTCAACTTACTAACAATCTCCATGGTGTTTTCCAGTGTGGCTGTGATATTTTACACTCCTACTAGCAATGTATGAGAGTGTCATTCATTCTGCATCGCCACCAGCACTTGGTGATGTCAGTCTTTTTAATTTTAGTCTTTTTAGTGTATGTGTTGTTGCATCTCATTGTGATTTTAATTTGTATTTCCCTGATAACTAAGAGTGTTGCACACCTTTTCTTGTGCTTGTTGGTCATTTACCTAAGAAGTTACTTACATATTACGTGTACATATACATTATTCTATATTACATACTATTATGAATATTATTTTATGAAGTGGCTGTTCAAATCTCTCACCTGATTTTAAATTCACTTTCTTCTTATTGAGTTTTAACAGTTCTTTATATATTTTGGATACAAGTACTTTGTCATATACATACATTTTTTTCCCTGTGTGATTTGAAATTGTTGGTGGGAATGCAAAATGGTACAGCTATCTGAGAGATCGTTTGGCAGTTTCTTATAAAGCTGAAATACATTAACTATGTGGATATATCCACATAACTCAGCTATTGCACTCCTAGGTTTTAATACAAGAAACAAAAACATATATCTAAGATCTGTATGCAAACATTTATAGCAGGTTTACTTACAATAGCCAAAACTGGAAACAACAAAATCAGCATTCAGCCCGTGAATGATGAACAGATTGTGGTGTATTCACACAATGCCATACTACTCATCTATATATAACACGTGCACAACATGGGTGAATCTTAAATCATCACGCTAAGTGAAAGATGCAGGACGCAGAGACTTACGATGTATGACTCTATTTCTATAGCATTTTAGAAGTGCAAAATAATCACAGCAGAAAACAGGTCACTGGTCTTCCGGGGCCAGGGCTAGAGGCAGAGAATGACTTCAGGGGCACAGGTGATGTTCTGTGGTGCAGGAAGTTCCAATGTTTTCATCATCATAATGCTTCATGATCATGTACATCTGTTAAAACTCAAAAAATTGTATGCTTAAAATTGGTGGGTTTTATTTTATATAGCTTAAAACTGAAAAGAAGAAATAAAAACAATTCATCCCAAAGCATTCAATGTTGTTGATGCTACTGTAAATGTCATTTTTTTTTAAGGGCCTGGGTCTTGCTCTGTTGCCCAGGCTGGAGTGCAGTGGCGCGATCATTGCTCACTGTAATCTCCAACCCCTTGGCTCAAGCAATCCTTCTGCCTCAGTCTCCTGAGTAGCTGGGACTGCAGGTGCATGCCACCAGGCCTGGCTAATTTTTTAAATTTATTTTTTGTAGAGATAGGGTCTTGCTATGTTGTCCAGGCTGGTCTTGAATTCCTGGCCTCAAGGGATCTTCCCACCTTGGCTTCCCAAAGTGCTGAGATTACAGGTGTGAGCCACTTCATCCTGCCATAAATATTATTTTTAAAACATTCATTTTCTAATGATTTATCATAGTATATAGAAATAAATTGATTTTTGCTTATTAACCTTCTATCTTGTGATCTTGCTAAACTCCTTTGTGCTATTTTTTTTCTTCTTTTGAGACACGGCCTTGCTCTGTTGCCCAGGCCGAATGTAGTGGCATCATTATAGCTCACTGCAGACTCAAGCTTCTGGCTCAAGCAACTCTTCCACCTCAGCCTCCCAAACTCTAGAGTTCCAGGCGTGAGCCACTGAGCCCGGCCCCTTTGTGTTATTGTTACTACATGTACACTTTACGCTTGTGTCTGTTATAAACTATGCAGATCACCAATATTATATTTTCTTTCAATGACCTATTATCTTTTAAAGAAATTAAAAATGAGAAAGGCTTTTACATTTAGCTACATATTTATTATTCCACATGCTCCTTATTAATTTGCATAGATCCAGATTTCCATATACAGTGAAACTGAAAATGTCTGTTTAGCTTTCATAAGGATGTTTTTGTTGGGTATAGAACTGTAGTGGGGGGGTCTCCCTCGCCCACCTCTGGACATTCACAAAATGCCGTGTCATTGTCTTCTGGCTACAGTGTTCCTGAGGGGTCAGCAGGAATTCTCTCTTCGTTTCGTCTTTTTTCTCTTGCTGTTTTTATGATTTTATTCTTCATCGCAAGTTTACAGCAATTGGATATGAGATAACTTGTAGGTTTTTTAAAAATTTTTTTGCACTTATTCTGCTTTGAGTTTTGAGCATTGGGATCTGTGATTCCATAGTTTTCACCAATTTGTGGAAAATTCTAACTGGTATTCCTTCCAATATATTTTATCCTCCTTTGGTCTGACCTCCAATCACACATGTGTTAGACTGATCGCTATTTTCCCACAGACCACTGAGTGTCTGTTCACTGATAGGAGCTTTTTTTCTTCAGTGTCTAATCTACTTTTAAGCCCATCCATTTAATTTCTTTTTTTAGACGTTGTGTATTTCAGCCTTAGATGTTCTATTTGGTACATTTTCAGAGTTTCATTTTTCTCCTTATTATGTTTAGTTTTCTTTTAAACTCTTTAATGTGTTCATAATGGCTGTTTTAAGGCTCTTATCTGCTCACCCCATCATCTGTTATTTCTGTTTCTATTGACTGATTCTTCTCCTGGTTAGGGGGTCACATTTTTCTTCTTCTTTATGTATCTAGTAGTTTTCATTGTTTGCATGACATTATGAATTTACATTTTTGAGTGTCTGGGTTGTGCTATCATCTTTTAGAACTGTGTAATTTTGATCTGGCAGGCAGCTGGGTTGTTTGCAGATCAGCTCGGTCTTTACGAGGCTTATTTTTAAGCTTTGCTGGTGTTGAGGGAGGAAGGCACCCAGGGTACCCTCTACTGTGTGGTGAGCTTAGCCCCCTGCTAAGGTGTTCTCCACAGAATGCTCTGGGCGCTCACCAAGGTGTCTCTACTCCGACTGGTTGGAGCCTGACTGTCTCTTGGCCCTCTGTGAACTCTGGGACTTACTCAGCTAACAGTTCTGACCCTTGTGGGATTTGATTCCACGCAAGTGCAATTTAGCATTCATTCGAAGACGTAAGGAGACCCCCATGCAAATTTCTGGAACTCTTCCCTGTGTGGCTCCGTCCTTCCTAGTACTTTGCCCGGCAAAGTCCAGCCATGTCCATCTCCCTGGCCTCCAATCTGCCTCCTGAGCTCAAGACGGCCACCACACTCCTTCTGGGTCCCTCCTCCTGCACTGCACTGTGGTCTGGAAAGAAAGCCGGGCAGCCCTGGGGCTCAGTTCGTTTGTTTTCTGTCTTTTGGAGACCACGGCCTGCTCTGATTACTGCCAGTGTCTGAAACCTGCTGTTTTATATTTTGTTCCATTTCCTAGTTGTTTATCGCTGTAGGACAAGTCTAGCCTGGTTGGTCTATCACAGGCAGAAGCAGCAGTTAGTCGAGCTGTGTTTCAATGCCAACCCAGGCTCTGCCACTGCCCAGATATACGGCCTGTACAAGCCCCAGCGTGCCACGGAGTCCAGCTCTGCACCTGTAAAATGTGTCCATGGTATTTATCTTTAGGGTCAATGTAAACATCACAGGTGTAAAGTACTAACATAGTGGGACACAACACATTCCCGAAAAATGATACCTTTAGTTATTTTTTAACACTCACTGGCTGAGTGACCTTAGGCAATTCACTTCATGATTTCTCTGATCCAGAAAGCAAAGACAAGAGTCATCGTGCTAACAATAGCCGGTGCCTGGCACATGGTAAGTGCTTCATAAATATTCAGTGGCACATGGAACTGAACTGATGACCACGTAAGAGACCCACCGAGAGGCAGATGTTCGGTGGAGTACTTTTGCACGAAAGGCTCACGAGTGAGCGTGTCTCCTGTTTGCTGTTCTACCCCAGAAGCTGGAGGGATCCGTGGCATGTAGCAGGTGCACACACATACTTATTGGATAAAAGGGACACCCCCCCCTGCCCCCCGCAAAGCTCTTTGAAACATCATAACCAAGAGGTGCCACGCCGGGCAGCTGCCCACCGCAGCCAAGTCAGGATTCTCAGCAGAGCAGCAAGAACTTGAATTCCGAAGACCAAAAAATTTGAATTCAAATCTTGACCTTATTTGATTAAGTCTGAGTTCTGGTTTCACCTTAGATAAAACAGTGGTGGCAGGAATAACGGTCCCTGTGTTGCTGTGCGGCGGTGAGCATTGAATGGAAGGGACGGGATGGCTGGTACAAGGCAGACACTCACAGACGCCACCTGCTGTTAGGGCCGATGGGGGAGGACCTGCTCCCGACTTGCCTCGCGGACTGAGGATACCTGATCCTTTTGCACAAGCAGGGGCTGTAGCCCCGGCAGGTGCAGGGTGGGAGTGGGGAGAAAAGCTGCGGGTTGCACACATCGCCATCCCTGGGCTGGTCCCCGCTCCCCGCCCCGCAGCTCCCAGCATCGGAAGGAACCAGAGGTTTGTTGTGAATTCAGAGAGGAAGGCAGGTCATGCCGTGATGTTTGTTCATTCTTCAACCTCTCATAAGCCCAGGGAAACAAAATTAGTGCATTAACAACTCTTTATCTTGGATGCCAGTAAAGGCAAAGCGGCTATCGGGTTTATATCTCTTTACGGAACAGAAATTCGATACAGACGGTGCCTTTTACGGTTTGCCAGTTTTTATGAAATGCAGTAAATCAGTGCCCAAGTACGGCTGTTTGAACACCTTGTTAACCACCCTCCTGCCCCCCGTGAAAAGACTGAACTTCCTCTCATCGCGTGAGTCGAACGCAAATGTCGTACCCCATCAATCTCTCTCACGCTCAGACCCCCTGGCCCAATCTGGGTGTGTAGAGAAGAATTTTCATGTGGGTGTCCTTTCTGGAGGCACCATGACCCTCTCCCCTGGTGGCTGGTCTCTCGATATCACCTGGAGGGCTCGCTGGCCGGTGGCCTGTGAGTTAACGGTGTTGTTAAGTTTTATTATACACAAGGAAAGTGATACATTCTGAAGCCCACTGTGGACTAGGATGCTAGATTACTATCTCCCTGCTTTTTGTACTATTGTCTTTGCTTTCAAAAGTTTCTAAAACCCACAGGACATTGGCTCAGCTCACGAGGCAACAGTTGGGAGAGATTCCACCCCTTGGCTCAACGTCTTCCTTCTTCCTGGGCTGGGCCCGCTCCTCTCTGCTGGCACACCCGTGTTGGCAGAATAACGCCCCTCCCATGTGGCTCACACCTCCCGGCCACACAGCCTGGGGTGCAGAGACCTAACCCCCAGAGCCTGTGAATAATGTCACCTTACAAGGTGTGATGGTTAATGTTTTGTGTCAGCTTGACTAGGCTAAGGGGTGTCCAGATGGCTGGCGAAACATTGTTTCTGGGTGTCTGTGAGGGCATCTCTGGAGGAGATGAGCATTTCACGGTCGACTGAGCACAGAAGATGGCCCTCGCCGACGTGGGCATCCCCCAAGCTGGCGAGGGCCTGAGCAGAACAAGAAGGCAGAGGAAGCACAGCCCCTTTCTCTCCGGAAGCTGGGACACCCATCTTCTCCTGCCCTCAGGCATCAGAGCTTCTGACCGTGGGGCCTTGGACTCTGGGTCTTAGACCAGCGCTCTCCCGGTTCTCAGACCATTGGACTCAGACGGGACCGAACCAGCAGCCTGGCTGCTCTCCAGCTTGCAGTCGACAGACGGGGCACTTCCCGGCCGCCAAGGTTGCGTGAGCCAATTCCCATGGTAGATCTCCCGTGCTACACCTCTGTATGTGCTAGTGGTTCTGTCTCTGGAGAACCCTGGCTGATCTACATGGCAAAGGGGAGTTAAAGTTGCAGATAGAATTGAGGTTGCTAATCATCTGACCCTGACGAGGGGAGATTACCCTGGATTAACCGGGTGGGCCCAAGGTGATCACAAGGGCTTTGGGAGGTTAAAGGGGAGGCAGGAGAGGAGGTCAGAGTGACGCAATGTGAGAGACTCCTCCGGCCACTGTTGGCTTGGAGGACGGAGGAGGGGCCATGAGTCAAGGGATGTGGCAGCCTCTAGAAGCTGGAAAAGCTGTCCAGGCGCAGTGGGTTATGCCTGTAATACCACCACTTCGGGAGGCCAAGGCTGGAGGATCACTTGGGGTCAGGAGTTTGAGACCAACCCAGGCAACACAGCATGACCCTGTCTCTATGAAATATAAGAAAAATTAGCCAGGCATGGTGATGAGCACCTGTAGTCCCAGTTGCTCAGGAGGCCGAGGCAGGAGGATTCGTTGAGCCCAGGAGTTCAAGGTTACAGGGAGCCACGATCGTGCCAGTGCGCTCCAGCTGGGAGCGTCGCAGGGATGTCAGGCTTTCCTGGTTTTCCTCCCACGTTCCTGGCTCCGTCTCAGCCCCTACGTCATTCCTCCTACGTTTGCAGAGTCCAGGGCCCGCTCCTTGGGTGCCGTCTATGCTTGAGCGCGGGACTGTGATATTCAGACTTGCGGTTCAAAGTAGCGTCTGTGTGTGAAGACGCCCACAAGCAACGCCCAGCCCCGAACATGCTCTTGAGCTTTCGTGCGGCTCCTCAGCCACCGGCTCTACATGTCCACCTGGAGCCTGCTGCGCGCCCAAAGTCTGTCTGCTTCTCCGTGTCACCACGGGGGTGTGGGCGGCAGCCTTTCAAACCAAGCCAGGGGTAAAGCGTCCTCCTGCAGGGGCGGATGCTCACCCTGACGTGGGTATGACGCCGAGCTCTGGGCCTTCTCCCCGCACCCGCTCTCTCACAGCACAGCAGATGACACCTTTGTCCTTAGGCCCCGTGTGGGGACCCTCCCTGTCTCTCTTTCTCAGGTCCCCACGGCCGTCATTCAACAAACCTGGTCTGTGTTGCCTCCTCGTCCACACCACCCTCCCCTCCCAGGATCCTGCAGGGCCTCCTCCCTGGCCTCCCCCCAACGGCATGTTCTCGCAGAGCTCAGAGTGACCTTTAAAATATCCTTTGGGTCATGTCCTTCCTCAGCTCGGCAGCTTCCCCTGGTTTCTCCTTAGGCGTGAACGCCAAATCCTCCTCAGGGCCGGGCAGGCCCACCGTGGCGCAGCCTTGCCGCCCCTGCCTCCTCTCCCGCTCTCTCCCCTGCACTCTCCGCTCCAGCCTCCCTGCCTCCGGGCTGCCCACAATGTGCAGGTGTGTTCCCACCTGGCTCTGTGTAGGCCCAGAGTCCACAGCCCCACCCCCAGTGCTGGGGACAGCCGGAGGGCTGAAGGTGGGACGGGCCACCCGGGGGAGGCAGGTCCCTGTCCAGTCCAGCCCTTGGGGGCTGGGGGGTGACCAGGGCGTGGGGTGGGGTCTGCGTCGTGGCCTGGGCGTCCTGCGCCCAGGCTGTGCCTGCCAGCCCGACCAGCCTCGGCACGGGAGGGGTGTGATGGATCGCCCTGTGGAGCGAGGCCCTAAGATCTCCTCCTGTGAGTCAGTGTGGGCCTTCCTGGCGCAGAGCGGCTGCGCTGATGGATGGCACCGGCCCTGCAGCCTGGAGTGCAGAGAGCCGCATCTTCACGGAGAATTAAAAGCGATTCTGCTGGAGGAATAAATCTCGGACACCATTCTCAGTGGCCCACTTTCTCCAGCGTTTATCCTTCAACTCCGGAAGGAACCCCGCCCCAGCCGCCTGTCCAGCCTCCAGAGGGTCTGGGCTGCCAGGACCCCAGTGTCGGCACAGCCTCTCATTTCACAGGTGGTAAGACCGAGGCTCAGAGAAGGGCTGTGACCAGGACACAGGTCTAATCATCCTGACGTCCAGACGACAGCCTGTCCCCAACCACAACCCCCCATGTGGGTAGTTGCTGCCGTGGTTTCTGGTGGGGTGCTCACACCTCCCCCTGCTGGCGAGCGTTCTTCCTTTACCTCCCCTCACTGTGCTGAGGGCCACCACCGCTAACCCTTTGGTTAGGCTGCAGAGGCAGAGGGGTCTTGCTCTGTGTCCTGCCCCAGGGCTCAGTGTGGAGCCAGGCCGTGTATTCTTTTGCACAGTGCTGTCCCCCAGTGCCTGGCATAGAGCTGGGCACAGAGTGAGCCCAAACCACGTTTGCTGAGTGAATACGTGAAGTCCTGGACAGCTGCATGCAGTCGGTGCACATTGGGTATCTCTGGAGGATGAACGGCGTCAGGCTGGTGACGGTCACCCCTGTGGCTCACGTCTATTGAATCCTTCCTACAGGCCAGGCCCACCGCGGGCTCTAAATGCAGTAGTCATTCCTGGTGGGGAAACCGATGCCTGGGACAGCAACTGTCACCAACGTGGTACCAAGGTGGCCAAAGACCACCTGCTGGACCTGATGGGCTCCCTCCCCCCGCCAGCTACCGGGGATCCCCATTGTCCTCTGTGCCATCGGGGCAGCCTTGGAGGGCCTGGCCACGTGGGAAGCATGTACAGTGTCCTTCTCAGGCTGGGCTGGCTGAGGCAGGGAGTGGCCCAGGCCTGAAATCTTGTAGACGAGCACCAAAGGGTGTCCTGAAGTCATCCTCTTAGCAGGACCTGAAGTTCAGATGGCAGCACCCTGGAGGACAGACCTGCCCGTGCCCTGTGGTGCCCAGTCAGGGACGTCCCCGGCCCCACGGAGGGCTGCTCTCCGCATGGCACGAGTCTAAGCTGACTGCGTGGCAGGTCCCCTCTCCCAGAAACCCGGGCAGGGCGGGGAGCTCACTCTTCTCCGGAGAGCGGTGAGATCTTTCCAAGCCAGTTTCCTGGTCTCTGCTGAAGGAACGTGGCCCTGCCATTAGCCTCTCTCTGTCTTAGGCTCCTTGCCCTGCGCTTGTCTCAATCTTTGGGGCAGTAGGGACTCCTCCCGGCCCCTGTCTGGAAGGCCCTGGAGGCAGAGGGGGACTCCTGGCAGCCTCCAATCAAGGGGATGTTTACAATGCATGGGCATCTCTGCAGAGCAGAAATTCCGCCATTAGCATGGCACTTAAAACCATTCTGAGAAGCAGCAGGTCCCCAGGCAGCTAGGGAATTCCAGGACACCCTGCGGCTGGCGTGGAAAGGTCGGTTCCTAATGCGCACTGCTCCCCTGGGAGACTGCGCATTGGGCAGGTCTGTCTGTCTGTCCAAGCCTGGAATGCAGGAGAGGCAATCGACCGGGTTGAGAACCAGTTCCCCAGTGGCATTGTCGTCAGGAAAGTGAGGCAGCCCCAGCCGTGGGGCCAAGCCGAGCCCACGCCGCCCTGGCAGCTGTGTGACAATAAGTGCTTTTTCTAATTTAAAGTTCTCTGTGCTCAGACAAGTTTGGAAAATACAGAGGAATATAAAAGAATAAAAAAAATAAAATCAAAATCGGTCCTTGATCCCATCTTGAAGCTGGCTGCTAAGATTTTCTTTTTTTATCTTTTGCATTCGTTTATTTATATATTAAGTCTAAATAGCACAAAATTGGAATAATATTGTATACTTAGGTTTGGATCCTGATTTTTATTTTAATTTAACACTACAGAATAATTATTTTTCCTGTGTCTGAAAATATTCTTTGAAAATAGAATTTTTAAATTTAGGGGATAGGTAATACTCCGTTTTATGGGTGTGCTATAAATTATGTATCCTTTCCATGGCTTCAACCCCTGTGGGTTGTCCTTGGGGTCACATCAACAGTAATAAGCCATGTGTCACTCACAACGGGGCACTCCTGTGATTACTGGGCGCCTGTTGTGTGCCTGGCTGGGGACAAGGACTCTGCAGTCTGATCAGCGCGGCCCCATTGGCGCCGTCCCCCGCCAGGCCCCCTGCACCTCTGGAGGTTGGTCTTCAGGTCACACAGTGTCCCCTGGGAGGTTCCAGGGCTCGCCCTGCCCTGCTGGGGTGCAGAGAACCGGCCATCAAGGGAGAAGCCGCAACGGACCCTACATGCGCAGGGGCTTCTCGAGTTTCCAGGGACACGGGTTTTCGGGGAAGGAGTGCAGTGTGGACAGCTCCGAGGTCAGACACTCCTGGGTTCAGCCCGAGCTCCCTCCTCCACAGATCTGTGTCCTGGGACAACCCTCTGGCCTCAGTCTTCTCATCTGCGGGATGGTCGCCATGAGGATTCCATGACTCTGCACCAGCCCGTCGCTGCGGAGCTGCGGAGTCAATGCAGAATGCAGACGAGGCTTTCGGCTTTTCTCTGGGCTTCTCAGCCCCTGGCACTGTGTGTGTTGGGGGTGGGGGGAGCAGGAGGAGGGCAGCAGGTCTCCCTGCAGGTGACCCAGGGTTGGCTGCCGCATTGAGCTGGTCCCGAGGAGCATGAATTCTCTCCCCTGCTCAGGCCGCCAGTTTCCCAGGCCTGCTCCTCTTCCTCTGAGCCCCAGGGGAGGATCAGCTCAGGACGAGCAATGACACGGAAACTGATAGGAACCGTTCGGCTACCAACATCAGAGAACAACCCACAGTGCTTTAATAACAGCAATTCATTTCTCCCCAGTAATGAGAAATCCGGAGACTGGAAATGGCTGGAGTCTGTTCTGGTGCTGAATTATTTCCATAAAGGCCTAGGATCTGTCTAGCTTCCACTCTGCCTTTCTTAACATGCTGTTTTCTAATTATTTCTCTCCCCCTTGGGCTGTTGCCTCATGGCCCCAAGATAGCTGCTACTGCTCTAGGCAACGCATTGGCATCCACGGCAGAAATGTATTAAATCCTCCATCATTATCAGACGTGGACTGTCTTGGCAGTACTGGCCACGCCATGTTTCCCTCGTGTCTTTGGGGGTCTGCCTGTCATTCTAGACCGAGAACTCCAGGACACAGGTACTATGACACTGTGATGCCTTCATTGCATCCTCAGGACTCTGGATAGACTCGGCATGGGGTGCAGATGCCATTAGCCTTTGAGGCTCATTTGAAAAGCCCTGCCTGGCACAGCAGAGAGACGATGAATCCTGATTCAGTCACTTTCTAGGCAAGTGCCCTTGGGGCAAATCATACCCGTCCCCTCAGCGTAGGCCTGGTCCATGGGGCGATAATTCCTGCATCGCGGGGCTATTGCGAGGGCTGGACCTGGCATGCTCTTTGCGGGTGCCTGGCCTGCCGGAGGAGCAGCCCGGCTGTGGCTGTCCCGAGCCTCCGGGGTGGGGGGTGTGAACACGGGGACAGCAGAGTCCCTGGTGACGGCCCCTGTGGGAAGACTGGAAGGGAATGATTGTTGCCAACCAGCGAGCAGCGGCTCAGGAGGAGGCGACAGAACACGTCTGGGTGATGCATGCGTCGGTGGGTTAGGATCTGCCCCTAGGAGTACGAATACCCACG
>CAUYSK010113037.1:0-16306 GCA_963575035.1 Avahi laniger | reverse complement strand
CCAAGTTATTTTAACATAATACCTGTCTCTCAGGTTAATTTACAAGTCAGTCTGTTTCCCCCATCCATTCATTCTCCCAAGTATCTATTCATCCTCCCTAGTAACCATTTATTGCCCCTAAACAGAATTACCTATATGCCTCTAAAAGGAGGGTATATACATTTCTGGACCTCACTGGGATATCGGGTAATCTGTCTGTGATTCTCCCCGTGTGCAGGGTAAACAACCTCTTCCTTTTGCTAATCTGTCTTAATCGTGAGTTGCTCTTTCAGCGAACTTTTGGGGCAAAGGGAAAGTTTCCCCTTTCCCCTCACATGCCTAAAAACCTATCCTTTCACACCAAAGGAAAGGAATGTGAGAAAACCGGGCAGACCCTGGGACTCACAGACCTCACACGGGAACGAGACCTTCCCTGCGGGGAGCAGCTGCCCCCCATCTCGTCCCGGAGGCCTGGCGCGAGGCCTCCACCTACCACTGGTGGGACCGTGGCCTCTCGCTGCTTCTTCCGTTCTGTTTGTGACTCCACCTTGGCTCCCGAATCCTCCTCCTCCTCCCTACACTCTGCCCAGGCACGGGGGGCCTCGCCAGGCAGCATTTCTGGGTGGGCTCTGAGGCCTCTTATTCCGCCGGCCACTGGAGAACTGGCCACTGCGCCAGCGCCCTGCAGGATGAGGCAGTTTCCCAGGGGAGGGAGGGGTGGGACCGTGTGCTGGGTCTTAGGTTGCACGTGGGATGATCCCCCCAATCGTGGGATGATCCCCCCAATCGTACTCTCCAACTTGGCTAAAAGGATTATTTCCAGATATCTGTACTGGAAATTAACGGTGAGGGAGAGAAGTGGCCGAATTCAGCTTTAAGAGAAGATTCTTAGCTTCTGGGTTTATAAACACCAGTGGATGTCTGCGTCTTGTCAAGGCTGGTCCTCCTGGTGTCTGTCGCCTTCCACTGGCCCAGCTGTGGCCACTGTGTGTCGGGGTCCATCACCCAGAGGGCAGTCCCAGCCCATTCTCATTGGATGTGCTTGTTATGCTTGGGGTCATTCACCTTCTGTTCAGTTTCAGTTATTTTGAGTCGGACTAAGAAGACTTTAATTGCGGACCCTGAGGTTTCTCCATGCCCAGGCCCCTCTGAGCGTGGGAATGAATCAGTGTGGAACAAAGGCAGCCGAGGGAGAGGACGGGAGACTGGGATGAGCCTCTGGCTCATGACCGTTGAGGAACAAAGGAAATAAGTGCCAAGCACTCGCCCACGCAGTATTTTACTTAATCCTCACGGTAATGATCTGTGTGTCCATTGCACAGATAAGGAGACTGAGGCTCAAAGAGGCCAAGGGAGCTGATCAAGTAGCCTAGATAGTAAGTGACAGAGCTTAACAGACCCAAGGTTTCTGAAGGCAAGGATTCCTCCTTCAGGCAGGTGGCATCCGCATCCCTCTCATCACATAGTGGTGGTGGTGGCCTGGCCCAAATAATGAGGTTCCTTCCCAGGGCTGGGGATCAGCTGAGGGCTGCCTCTCATGGCTGTCTGAGGAGCTGCGTGTGCAACACATCTGGGCATGGGCCGCAAACCTCACAAGGCCACTGTGCCTTGGGGCACTGGGTATGGAATTACTCCCAGTGGAAACTTTTTCCATTCAAAGGCTAAGGAGTCAAATGAGAGAAGATCTTTGGATATGAGGGTTTTGCAGGGAACACTTGGAGGTATTTTGCAGAAATGTGGAGTGTTGCAAAAAGAGACAGAATGGTAAGATCTTTAAAAATCAATCCCATTGTATTTTCGATTGTCCAGGTCATTGAGTTTTATTTTTATTGTCAGTATTCCCTTTCTTAAGACTGAATTCTTTAAGCTAATATTGAGATGGATATGTAGGTAATTTCTTTTCTTTTTCTAAATAGTGCAGCATGACATTCAACATTTATTTTCTGTATTATTGTTTTTATTAACAATTTTGTTGAGATGTAATTCACACATACAATTCATTCATTTAAAGAGTAAAATTCAATGGTTTTTAGTACGTTCACAGAGTTGTGCATCCATCATCATCATTATCGCTTTGTGAACTAAAATAAAATCCACGTCCAGCAGACTGAATGGGCCCCCTCTTGGCCAAGGGGACCCAAGAAAAACCTTAAAGCTAAGTCACCAGCCATGAGAAGGGAGGTCAGACAAGCCCGTCACACCCCTATTCTTTGTAACAATAAGATCCTTACTCATCAACAGGCCTAAAGCCATCCAAGACAAAGCTTAAACCATTCCTGTAGGTCATCAATTTACTCAATAGATCACTTGACTTTGGTAAATGTCTGGTGGCTTGTCTCTGATTAGCGGACGTCCTTAAGTTAAAACATTCCCAGCCTTTACACAAAGTTTCATTTCTTTAATCAATTACGAATCAAAGAATCTTTAAGCCCATCTATAACCTATAAGACACCACCTCCCCCTTTGAGATGTCCCACGTTTCCCATCTTTTTGGGCCAAACCAATGGACTCCATCCACGTACTGACTTACAATCTCACATGTAACTCCTGTCTCCGTGAATGTATAAAACCAAACGGCGACCCAGCTGCTGAGGGCACATTTTCTCAGGACCACTTGAGGCTATGTGCTCCAGGCTGGTCACCACACATTTGGCTCAAAATAAACCTCTTTAAATTATTTCACAGAGTTTGGGCTTTTTTCCAGTAATAACTTTTAGGATATTTTCACTATCCTCAGAGGACACAGGCACTCTGGGGTGACTGGCTTTGGCAGAGCTCCCTGGGGCTGTCTCTTTTCCTGCTCTCTCATTTCGTAATACACAGGGCTCCACTAATTACATGCTGATTGCCCTATTGTTTTTGAAAAAAGCCCCAAGGCATAAATTGCTCCACTGTCTGATCCAATTAAATCCAGGCAGAGGTGGATTTTGAGGCCAGTTTTTGAGGTTTGTTTGCATCCCAGGAGGGCTCTGGTTGGCTGTCTCTTTCCTTGGTTTTCTCTGGTGAACCATCTGGTCTTTGGTTTGGCTTGTTGCTCTTAATTAAGAGGAGCTATTGTTTTCAAGAGTGCCCTTAGGCTTGAACTTCCCCACGTTCTGTATCATGTAAAGTCAGTTCCTCTGGGGAGAGCTTTGGAGCTCTCTTTTCTTAGGGACTGCCTTTCCTCTTAGGGGAACTCCCTGAGCTATAACTCTGGGCACTGGGTGGGTGGGAGGCTCTAGTCTTCTCAGCTTGCCTCTCCCCTGGGCATCTCTGCCCTATGAGTGAGCTGAGGTGGGGATGGCTGGGACCCAGTGTTCTTGGCCTGCTGTGACTCTGTCCTCTGGGCAGTGGCTGGGAGAAACGTAGCTCCAACTTCTAAGGTACACTCACTGGGTATTTAGCTTTTTCAACTTAGAGTTGGAGGGGATGAGAAATGAGGGAGGCCTGTACCTCCTGACAAGATATGGTAGCCTTGATTGGGTCACGAGGGGAAAGGGAGCCCCATTTTCTTGGCCACACCCACCTGGAGTGAAGCTTCTGCCAAGCTGAGCTGGAGTGGAGAGGAAGAGTGGGTTATGGTGGAAATGCCATTAACTCTCCCTGTTCTTACCTGGTTTTAGTAGATTTTCTTCAATAAATGTTTCTTCATTTGTTGTATGCCCTTAGGACAGTTTCCAGAGACTTTAAATAGTTGTTCATTCATTTTTATAAAAATAGTTTTTGCCAGTTTTGCATGTTTCACTGGAGTGGTCCCTGGAGGTGCTCAGGCTGTCATCCCAGAAGCGAAAACTGTATTGTTTTATTTTAATAATGAAGGCATCTTTTTATATTATAAATTTACCTCCTAATACAGCTTTGGTAGAGTGCAGTAAGTTTTGACAAGTCATATTCTAATTTTTTATTATATTATTTATCATTTGAAGCCAATAGGAAGAATATTTTAGTCTTCAAATGGATTATCTATGTACCTTCTTCTTTTGCTTTTTAGACTTTCAGCATCCTAGTCCAGCTTTCGTTGGATTTTGTGCTTTAGAGAATGGCTTGTACAATTTCTGCTCTTTGCAATTTAGAGCAGTTATCTTTTTGGACAAGTAAATATGTGGTAGGTTTTTGCAAATGCTCTATTCACAACTTGAGGAAAAGGTATATTCTCTGGTTGTGGAGCACAAAATTCAGCATCTATCTGTTAATTTAAGTTTATTATATTGTTTTGATTCTTGAGGCCAGTGGTAGGCAATACTTCAACAGGTAGAAGTGGGTAGAAGGAGCAAAACACATTTGCAAGGCAAATTTACGAAGCAATTTTAGCCAGCTCATGGTGATTCTGTGGGAATAATTACTTAATTAATTTTTCTCAGAGGCTAGCCCAGGTGGCACAGAGCACAGATGCATAACATTTTGGCCTTGAAGGACCTTGGAGGTTTCCCAGTTCACTTCCTTGTTTTACAAGTGAGGAAAGTGACAAAGGTCACACAGCTGGCACACTCTGAGTCTGAAAACCGAATTCCGGTTATGTGGAGTTTGGTAGGGGCATGACGTCTCTGTGTTTGCCCTGCTTTTGGAGTTTTGTGTTTTGTTTTAGTCTTCAGTGTTGTCTCGGAGACAGTTGATGCCTTAGGAATGGGTAGAGATGTGTTTCTTATGAAAAAACGGTCTTATATATTTATTTGAAGGTACTTTACAATTTGCGAAGCACCTTACAGCTTGCAAAGCACTCTCATACGGCTCCTCTAATCTGATCCTCCCGGTCCAGTGCTGTTTAAGGCAGTGCTGTGGGTGAAGAAACCAAGGCTCGGAGGCCAGCAGTCCCATGTCAGTGCCGGGTCTTCTGCCCCCAGAGGACAGGACCCCATTTGCAAGGCCCAGGAGTCCATTCTCACCCTGGCCCAGAGCCGATGTTCAGGCTCTTTCATTTCCTGAGCAGTTCTTTTGGGGTAAAATTATAATATCCTGTAGGACTTTTCCTTCCTCTGCTGGAACAATGCCCTGGACAGCTGGCTGGGTTTTGTAAACACAGGAAGAGGTCTGGGAAACTATTATTTTTAAATACTGTCCTACCTTCCACCTGTTAGGTCGTAGGGCATGATTGGCTGGGTGTGCACTCAAGGCTGTTCTCTGCTTGTCTTCTGGGACAATCTTGGTTCGTTCCCTACTTTTGCTTTCCTCCCTGCGCAGCAGTTCAGTGGCTCCGTCGCAGCTGCTTCTCCACCTGCTGCTGCTTAGCCAGCCTTCTCCTGGGAGGTTTGGTCCCACCGAGATTGGCCAGGGAGAGAGCAGAGGCTCCTAAGTGCCTGTGCTCACGCAATAGTGGCAATTTAGGGTTGCACCAGTTATCTATCACTGTGTAACACGTTACTCCAAAATTTAGTGGCTTAAAACAAGAATACACATTCACTAACTCACAGAGTTTCTGTGGGTCAGGACTTTGGGAGTGGCTTGACTGGCCTTCCTGTGGGGTCTTTCATGAGGTTGGAGTCACATGTCCGCTGGGGCTACTGTCATTGAAGGTGGGCCTTGGGCTGCAGGGTGTGACTGGCACATGTGTGCTGGTTACAGGCAGGAGGCCCCAGTGCCTTGCCATGTGGACCTCTCCACGGGGCTACTTGAGTATCTGCCCGGAGCCCCAGGGGACTGGCCATCCTATCTCTGAACCTGTGTCCCCAGTTTGCACACGGCTAGCAAAGTTCTGTCAAGCCCCGAAGGACCCTGAGGCAGTTGTCCCCTCTGACTGGGTGGAGGTCGGGGTGCCATTTTCTCCAAACACGTACTTTAAATAAATGGGGGAAAATTCTCCATCAATGAAGAGAGACGACACCTTAGTGTCACAGCCCACCAAACACACGGCAGAGAAAGACACTAACGCTTCCAGGTGCTCCCTGCAGCGCGGAGTCAGAGCTTCCCACATGGCCTCTGGGCCCTCGGTGAGCCTGGCGAGGGAGGAGAGGACCTCAGTCCACCCCAGCGTGCCCCAAGAATTGCCATTTTCTACACAAGCTGTTGTATGATTTTCCCGGGGCTGCCGCAACAGACTCCCGCCAAGCTGGCGGCTGAAAACAACAGGAACCTATTCTCTCTCAGTTCAGAGGCCGGAAGCCCACCGTGCAGGTGTCAGCAGGGCCACCCTCCTTTGGAGGCTCTTGGGGACACTGGTCCTTCCCTTTCTCAGCTTTGGTGGCTGCGGGCGACCCCTGCCTCCCGGGGATCCTTGTGGCCACATCACTCCCATCTCTGTCCATCTTCACGTGGCTTTCTCTGCTGTGGTCTTCTCTTCTGTCTCCCATGGTCACATGTCACTGCATTTAGAGTCCACCCTAATCTTGGATGATCTGATCTCAAGAACCTTAAATTATATCTGTGAAGACCCTTTGTCCAGGTATGGTCACATCCACAGGCTCTGCTGGGACATGGGCCTGTCTTTTGGGGGGTCACCACTGAGCCCACTCGAGCTGTGCCGTGGAAAGCTGAGGGACGTCCAGTCTGCCTGGTGAGCCCACCAGCGTCCAGCACTGGGGCCTGCCCAGCATGGAGGGAAGCCCGGCTCTACCACTCTGTGTTGCCCCGAAAAAGCTGCTCACCTTCTATCCGCCTCGCTCTCCCCATCTGCCAGGCCACGTATGAAAGGGCCTGGCCCCACGTGCCTGCTGGGGCCTTCCTCTCATCATGCCACGCAGGGCAAGGGGACTTGCCCAGGGCTCCTGGGGAGCAGGCCTTGGAAGTGAGGACTCTCGGTCCCCAGCTCAGCGCTCGTACCAGGGATCCTGCCACACGTGAGCCTCTGGCCGAAGGCCCAGCATGCCTTCAGGAGCTGTGGTCCAGGCTGTGGTCTGTCCATCCAGTGACCCCTCCTCACCCGCTCACTATCCCAGCTCACAGGAAAGGAGGCTGCATTCAGAAGGGACATACAGGCAGGCAGCGCCCTTCTTCCTGCCCCTCCGGGCCTTGCCCTGGGGATCGGCTGGGCATGCTGGCTGGGGTTGGGGCCTGGGTGTGGCTGGCGTGGTTCTGGAAAGCATTGTCATCTCCTCTGGGGCAGATGGGAGGATTGGCCTGGGCCCCGGCTGGCCAGCGTGTGGCCTCTGGATGGAGGGAGACAGGCAGCCTCCCTGAGCCAAGGGGAGCGTGCAAGATGGCGGCCAGTTGGGTGGTTTCTGCTTAAGTCACTCATTCTTTGGATAAATCGTGACTGAGGTCCCGCTGAGAGACAGGCTCTGTCTCTACCCTCCAGGTTCAGCAGCCTCACTGGCGGAATAGGCCTGTCTTGTAACTGGAATTCCAGAGCGGCATGAGAATGGATCCATGCTTTGAGAGGCTCCATGGAGGAGGAGGCATTTCACTCGGGTCTTGACCGATGAGTAGGAGTTCATGGAAGTATGTTCGGTATCTACAGCTGTGTACCAAATTGCCCAAAACTAGGGGCGCTTGCGTTGGCACGTATTTATTATTTCACAGCTGTGTGGGCCAGGACCTGGGAGCAGCATGAGAGGTTCGGGCTTTGGGTTTCTTACAAGGATTCAGTGGCGGTGTTGCCAGGCTCCAGCAGCTCAAGGTTAGACTGGGGAGGCCATTCACAGGGGCCTCCCCACGGGCAGGCACGGCAGCCGGCTCCCCCAGAGTGGGAGACCCGAGAGAGAGCCGCAGTCTTTTTATGACCTAGTACTGAAGTGGCATCCCATTGCTTCTGCTGTGTCATTCAGGAGAAGTGAGTCACTAAGACCCACCTACTGTCAAGGACCTGAATACCTGGAGGCGGGGTCACTGACAGCCGCTTCCCAGGCTGCTGGCCCCAGGGGCTGGTGGAGAGATAGCTCAGTGACCTCAGCGACCCGTTGGCTCCTGCCGCAGGGGCCAGAGCGAGGTGATGTGTCGAGGGGTGGGAAGGCCCCAGTGTGGGAACTAGGGCATTAATAATGAAGACAGTCGTGATAATAGAAGTCTCTAGCAATTAGTTTAGTGCATTGCATACCAGACACTGTTCTAACCATTAACAGGAAAAGCTCGTTCAGTCTTCCTGTGAGTGTCTATGAGGCAGGTGCTGTTCAGAGCCCCACTTTGCAGATGAGGAAACTGAGGCATGAGGGAGTTAGGCAGGTGGTGGAGTGAGCGCTCAGCCTCCAAGATCAGGTCCCTCAGCCTGGGGCTGCACTTGGCCCTGGACTCACAAGGGGGTCCCCTTGAAGTCTGGTAGAGGGACTGGAGGACTTGGGACAGCCCCACTCAGCCCCTCTTCCGGCACAGAGAGCCAAACGTGGTATCTCCAAGGTCATTGCAGGGTTGACGGTGGCTGGATTTGTCTGCTGTTTTTCTGCTGGGGAGAGGTAGTGACATTGTAAATGGTGGGGGTCACACATCCCTTCAGCAAACACAGGAAGCCATTGTACTTGGCCCGAGGACATCCTGTTTGGCCTGGAAACATCATCCTGTCCTTGTCCTGCAGCTGAGGCGGCTTCCTGGGCAGTGACCTTCATTGCACATCCCCCGGCTCGGGCCGAGGGGAGCCCGTCTGTCTGGGACGCTCCTGGGCCTGTGCTTCCTGAGGAAGCCGCCAGAGCCCCTGCACCCATCCATCCCTCGGCCCTGAGAGCAGCTGCGGTGGGGGAGGAGGCTCGGCAACCGTTGGCTGCCCCCTTCCCTGGCAGGGAGGCAGGCAGGGACCTTTCTGGCCACACAGGGTGTGGAGAGCTGTCCTTCCTTGGGCCCCTGTCTGCCTGCTCCCGGCTCCCATAGCAGATCAGAGACGGTCCCAGCGGGAAGGAGGGAGCAAGAGGCTGGGCACGGCAGCTTCCTGCCCTTATTCGGGGTCAACTCCCTCAGGGGTGCAGTGAACTTGGGACCTGAAGACGGGTTTCTGTCTCCAGCTCACAACGTGCTAACGGGTGACCTTGGCAGACGCCCCTCTCCGCGCCCAGCGTCCCGGTGGGGAGCCTCCTTCCCATCCTGCGGCATAGCCGCTGCAGCTCGAGCTTGCCCAGGAACCTCCTGGGATCTTGAAATGCAGACCTGGACAGCAGACGTGGGTGCGACCGAGATTCTGACTCTTCACTAAGCTCCCTGGTGGGCTCTCTGGACACATCCTTTGAGTGCTGAGGGTTTACAGGGTGAGCTCGGGCACAATGGCAGGTGGGGACATCCAAGCCTGAGCGGTGCCTGGTCATTCATCCAACATTTCCAAAACACCTACTGGGTGCCTGCTGCTGTACAAGACTCCAGGGTCTGGCCAGGAAAAGGTGGCTCTTCCTCCTGGGGGCGGGGGTTGCAGGTCAGCTGTCCGGGAAAGCCTGAGAGCTGTAACGCAGGGGCCTGTGGGAGCTCCACGGGGACACCTGACCAAGCTGGGGATGGGGACAGATGGGCGGGGGCTGGCTGGCAGTGAGGACGGGCATGGCAGGGCAGGCACGCACACCAGCATGTTGGCGGGAAGGCAAACCCTTGCTCAGGACTGACATGTGGGGTGTGTTGGGGTACAGAGGGCAGTGGGACCACGTCACAGGCTCCTTGCAAGCCACACTGGGCACTCTGTCCTCCAGGAGGCAGGAGCAGGCGAAGGATTTAAGCTGTGGTGTGGCTGGTTTGCTGTTACCTGCTCAGAGGAGAGCAAGTGGATGGAGGGGTGAGGTGGAGTGAGGTTAGTCCCTTCCCATGCATCGTGGCAGCGCTTCAGGGGGCCAGGAGGCCGGCAAGGACACTCCCCTCCCCTGCCTTCTGGACAAGGAGTGGGGCTGCCTGGCCCATGTCCCAGGGCAGAGCTGGACCTGAAGCCAGATCCCCTTCACGGAGTTCCCCGCCGGGCGCTCTTCAGTCAAGGTCAAATGGAAGACAGCTGTGTGATGAGGAGGAACTCAGCCCATCCCAGGGAGGGAACCCCAGAAGGCCAGAGGAGTGTGGACATGGTCAAGGACACAGTGGATGCTGTCACTTAGCAGGGCCTGGGAGCAAAGAAGGGTTGGATGGGGCTTTGGGTTGGGTCCTGGGTCTGTGGGTGGTAGAGGTGGGTGCGAATTCTAGGCCCGGCCTGGGGCCTGCACGGGGCAGATCTGTGCCCCTCCCCACCCCTCCATGGTGCAGCCCCCAGCTCTGAGCTCCCCACTTTCAGCCCATCCAGCTGTAGCACCTGGGGCTGTGTCTCTGTCCCTGTTTGGTCTAGGGGCTCCTCCAGGGCCAGGGTGAGTCTGGCTCATCACCTGTGGCCACTCTGATCTCTGCTTGTCTTCACATCTCTGACTCTGACCCCCCCGCCTCCCCTTATAAGGACCCTCATGATTACATTGGGCCTACCAGATTATCCAGAATAACCCCCCAACTCTAGATTGTTAATCATATCTACAAAGTCCCTTTTGCCACGTATGGGGACATAGTCACAGGTTCTGGGCATCAGCACATGGACATCTTTGGGGTCCAGAACTCTTGTCTAAGCATGTGCTGTGACTAACTTAATTCTTGTAGCAGTGCTGTGAGGTCGGTTCTCTTATGATGTCCATCTTACAAGTGCAGGAACAGAAGCACAGAGAGGTTAGGCAATTTGGCCAACTATGCACAGAGCCAGTCTGTCACATCTCTAGAGCCTGACCTTCTACATGACGAGTGTTCCCCTGACCCTAGATGAAGTGGGGGTGTGAAGACCAATTCCACTGCTCTCCCGGGTGGGGGAGGCGTGTCTGAGTGTTCTCATTGTCTGGGCTTCAGTCCCAGCTTGACTCCAAGTGATCATGGAAAGGCCACCTAACTTCTCTCAACCTCAGTTTCTTAATCTGTGAAATGAGTATGACTGTTTCTCCCTTCTCAGAATTACTACAAAGGTGCAACACAGTGTTGCAGGCCCAGTGCTTGGAACAGAGCTTGGTCGGTCGTGTCAGTAAATAATGTCCTCTCATTAGTGGGGTGAGGCAAGTGAGCTTTTCGGCCACATGTGCAACGAGACCACTACTGACCTGAATCAAGGCTGAGGTGGGCTCTGGGCCCAGCTGTGAGAGGAGCCCCTCTGGGTCTGAGCATGGCTGGAAAAAGCCACCACTGGTACTGGCTTGCTGGGTGGTCTTGGGCAAGTCACCCCACCCCCATTTTCCCACCCGCAAAATGGCAGCATTGCACTGCACGTGCATGGTGTCCTTCCCAGCTCTGCTCTCTACAGCGCTGAGACGGCAGGGGTCCCCAGAGCCCCCCAGCAGCTCTGCCACCAACTGGTCAGAGAGGGAAGGAAACTGGTTGCTGTCTGGCACTTGGGGACAAGTTGGCAGGATACTTGGGGGACAGGTTGGCTGGGCATGTGGAGGACACCAACAGAGCGTTTGACAACGGCTCCCAAGGCACCGGGGAGCTGCGGCTCCAATCCTCCGCATTTCAGGGGGGCTGGCCTCACCTTGTCAATAAGACGCCCCTCCTCGGGCTGACTCCGTTCCAACCGTCGCCTGATGGGGAGTTGAAGCCCAGCACAGGCCTCTCTGCTCCACGTTCCTTGTCAATTGTCTCTCTTTGTAAGGCAACTTGGGGACAGGCACTGTCCCTGTGTAAACTTTCTATTATTCTCTTAAAAATGCAGTTGTCTACCAACAGGAGCGTTGCCCCCAGCTCCTCTCACTGGGGACGTAAAAGGAACTCACCAGCGGAGAGCCTTTCTCCACCACCTCTTGAAAAACGAGGCAGTAAGAAAACAGCGAGAGTGTCCTGGCAAACAGCTGGCCTGGCCTGGGCCAGGTCTTCCTCATCGTGGCCAGAGAAGGCCTGGGCCCTGCCCGAGGGCCTCGGCTGGGTCAGCACCGGGGGCAGCTGTCTCTGCTCGTCCCTCCTGCTGGGGCTGCACATTTCTCCCCAAGTTCAGCCTCGCGGTAAACAGGAGACACCAGATTTCTTTCCGTCCGCGGTCCCCACCCTGTCAACTCAGCAGGCAGATGGTTTCCACTTGTCTTTCCTCCCGACAGGCGAGGCAAGGCTTGGAATCAGAAAGGGGAAAATGTAATCGCAGCGGAAAGTCAAACATCTTCGTTCTTTAAAGGGAACAAGTCGTTCGTTTATTCAAGGGCACTTTCCGAGGGTGGCACTGGATGGATTCGATGGGGCTGGCGGTCCCACCCTCAGGAATACCACGGATGAGAGAGAGAAAGGGAGAAAGATGCTGTCGAGCGGACCCCGGGCAAGTGCAGGAGGGGAGCCAGGAAGGAAGGAGAAAAGCCCGCAGGGAGGCAGTGTCAGAGAGTCTCTGAGTTCCCTGGGAGAAGGGCAGTGGGGAGGAGAAGGGTTTCTGTGTGGGACAGCATGAGGCGAGGCAGCAGAGGTGTGGGGAAGGGCAGGGACGGTGCTTTGGTGCACGGGGCAGGGGTGAGGCCAGATGGAGCTGGGGCAGGTCAGAGGCCTTGAGTCCAGCTGCGGCACTAGGGCCTCGTTGCGTGGGGACGGTGAGCCCCGCAGGATTCTGAGCAGGGGCCTAACATGGTCACACTCTGCTCAGAGCGAGGCAGTGGGGGAGGAGAGAGGTGGAGGGGTAGCAGGTGGAGGTTAGGGTGATGGTCCAGGTGACTCCAGTGGGCCCAGAGGGAGGCCAGGTCGGGGACAACAGGCTCAAGAAAGCCGATGGGATTAGAGCCGTGTATCCTAATGAGGGAGGGGTATGTGTGTCCTGGGGGGGCGGTGATGCTGGAGGGAGGTGTCAGCGCCTGGGGCCCCACTGGGGGGTTAGGGAGGCTCCAGGCTCTGGGCAGCTGGGTGGGCCAGGCTTCATCCTGGCTGGAAAGTGGAGTCCTGGGCAGGTACCTGGGCAAGGACCTGGGAATTAAAACGCACACAGACACACACATGTACTTGCACACACGGGAGGAGGGGATGATAACAGACATTTATCAAGCACTTCTGGGTGAGGCACTTCCCTTTGAACACTTTCCATTCACTAACTTAATCCCCTCTCCCCATTTTATGGATGAGAAAACTGAGCTCTGGAGAGAGCATGTAGTGGCCCGTGGGCATGGCTGGTGGCGGCAGAGCTGGCTCCTAGACCGGCGGTCTGACAGCACAGTCGTGGCACAGCCTGAGGCTCCGAGAGCAGACAGGGTGGTAGTGCCTGTCGCCTGTGCAGAGCTGGGGCTGGCATTTGGGCCTCTGGCTAGAGCACACCACGCTGCCCACGTGCAAAAGTGGCTCCTCTTTCTCTTATGCAGTGTGAATGCCCTTCCTATCCCTCCTCTCCTCTTGTCTGATGGGCCACGGGTGTGTAGAACTGGGTTAGGCAGAATCCTTGTCAATGACGCTCTCAGTGTCGGCCCGTGCAAGATCCTTTGCTTTCCTTCTTCTTTCCTTCCTCCTTCTTTTCCTTTATTTCACTCTGATAAACACTAGTGAGTCTCCTCCAACGAGCAAGCCGGCGCACTGGTGAGAACCTACCGTGCGGTTCTCCCCCAGCCCCAGGGAACAGACTACACCAGGCTCGTGTTTGTCATTCCAGCTTTTCATCTGGTCACATTTCAAGGTAGTCCTGAAAAGTATTTTAAATTTTAGTTATATTTAACTTTTAACTATTTAACTTTTAAAAAGAGTATTATGCTTTGTAAGTTTTTTAAAAATAGACTTTATTTTTTAGAACAATTTTAGATTTATAGAAAAATTGAGAAAACAATACAGAGAGTTTGTATAATCTTTTTTGGCCTTTCTTTTTTTCTCTCGAAATTGTACTGCTATTTTGGAAAACAGTTTGGCATGGCCTTGTAACATTGCGCCTTCACAAACCTTGCAAGCCAGCAGTTCCCCTGCAGGTATATGTAAGAATATTCGCAGTGGTACTGTTCCTCGTATCGAAATGTTGGAAACAACTCAAATTCCACCGACAGAAATAGATAAATAAATTGTGGTCTATTTACACATCGGGATATCATAGAGCAGTAAAACTAACAGCAGGCAGCAAACATATGGGTGAATCTTAGCAATCTAATTTTGAATGAAATTAAAAGGAAGCCTGGGATTTTCTCCCTACTCGGTACATAGGGAACTTCATAAAGTCGTCCTAGCATTTGGAGCAAATTCAGTTAAAGCCACCACCTTTTGAGAACAGAATGACCAAAGTCAACAAAACAAGGTGTCTCTGCAGGAGGACCACCGTCAGGGATGGTTTGGAGCTGGAGTGGCCAAGCCTGACCAGTGAGACAGGTGACCAGCACTGGCTGTACCTGCAGGAAGTCAAGAGTCTCAGCTGAGCCCAGGGGAGAGGGGCCTCGGCCAGGGCAACAGACAGAAGCTGGCTCCCCCGGAACGGAGGAGCAGCAGGGGAGAGAGGGGGGAGACAGAGAGGAGAGACCCTGCCTGAACCGGCTGTGCGGGACTGTGGGCACCAGAGAGGAGGCCCAAGTCGGGGCAGGGGAAGTTCTCCAAAGGCCACCCCAGCTGAACAAACTGTCCCTCAGCCCCGTCCAATTTCCATGCTCACCTAGCAACCCTCATATTTTTCTAAAATGATTTTTATTATAAAACAGTGCGTACTTATAAAAGAAAAAATTAAAAATGCATAAAGTAGAAAAAGGGATTAAAAAAATCATCCATGCTTTTACCAGTCATGGTTACGTTTCAGAGCATTTCATTTCAGCCTTTTGTGTATACTAATAATCAGATTGTGCCCACTACTTTCACTCATCCAAGCCCATTTTCCCATTGTAAACCCTTCACAATCACATTTTATGAATATATACCATTCACTGAGTGAAATCCATCCATTCATCAATGCGTCCATCCCTCCATCCGTCACATATTATCCATCTTTCTGTTTCTTTCTCTCTCACCTCCACTTTGTAGACTATGTTCTATATAGAACATACATATATTTCTATGGCTGTTCTCCAAGGGCTGGCTATTTTGGCTGTCTCTAGGTTTTCGCCATTATAAATAATCCTGCCAGGAATAACTTGGTGCATTAAGCTTTTTCAGCATTTAAATTATTTCCTTAGAAGACATTCCCAGAAGTGGAATTATTAGATCAAAGGGTTTGCATGTATTTGAGGCTCATGATACTCACTGCCAGGTGCTTTCCAAGTGTAGGCAATAATTTGCACATCTGCAGGCAGCCTGTGATCAAGCCCATCTCCCTGCACCATCACAAGCATTGAAGGGACTAATTTTTACATAGCCTTGCTAATTTGTGATGACCAGTTGAAGGTAATCAGTGGTATCCTAGAAAAGAAAGGAGCTGTCCTAGCGTGTCATGTCCTGGGAAAGCCCTGTCCTTCTGTGTGAATTATTACGCTGCTACCTGGCTGAGCACTGGCCTATCATCATTTCCCACTCTGTGAACCAGGCCCCTGCACACGGTGATAACATGGAGTTCTGGGGTCAGCTGGCATCTCTTTGATTTCTCTTAATTGCAATGCTTTCTGGAGAAAGGGATTTGATAAAAGGAAGGAAGAATATGAAGGTGACAGCCCTGTGCCCTCCTTCCTCCTGCCTGGGATATAAATGAAATGCCAGAGGTATAGCAGCCACTTGTGGCCATGCATTGACAAGCATGAAGACAAAAGCCAACACACTAAGAATGGCTGAGCAGGAAAACAGAAAGAACCTGTGAACTTGAGCAGCCAATCCACCCTGGGACTGCCTATTCTCAGACTTCTGTTCTGCAGAAAAATAACCTTATATTTGTTTGTGCCATTGGAACGCAGTCCTACTCGGAAGTAGTCAGGATAGATAATGCTAGCTTCTATCGCAAACACTCCCCGAATCCAATGACTAAACACAATAAAGGTTTATTTCTCACTCGTGTCACAATCTGACATGAGTTGGGCAGAGCTGCTCCATGCGATGACTCAGGGATCTAGGCTCCTTCCATCTTATGACATTACCTTTTTCAGCACAGGGTCTCCAAGGTTGCCATGGACACCATGCACACGATTTTACGGTCAGTTCTGAAAGTGGTATGTCCCACTCTGTCAACATCTCTTTGGCCAAGACCCAGACATATGGCCTCGAGCTCACTGCAAGATTGGCTGGAAGATGCAGCCTTCCTGTGTGCCCAGGAAGAACTGGGATTGGTGAGCCAATAGCCAGTCTCTACTATACGCTTGTCAAAAGGGAGAAATCCCAAAGTTGAACATATTAGCATCACAATTTGCCAAAGACCCATCTGGGAACCAGTGTTCCTGGCTCCAGCGGGCTGGCCTCTAGGCTGTGCCATCCCTGGAGATTGACATTGGGTCGTCTGTGTCTGAGGCTCATTTGCCAAATGCCTACTCCCTCTCTCCTACTTTTTCATCCTGTGAAAAATGATATTGACATTTCCCAAAAGTGCGTTTTAAAGAATAGTAAATCCTTTTCTTTTTCCAAAAGTTTGTACATCCTGAGGAGGTAGCTTGGCTTGAAATGGACCAGCCAGGTTCTAAACCGT
>CAUYSK010113036.1:0-52252 GCA_963575035.1 Avahi laniger | reverse complement strand
GACTACAGGCATGCGCCACCATGCCCGGCTAATTTTTTCTATATGTTTTTAGCTGTCCAATTAATTTCTTTCCATTTTTGGTAGCGACGGGGTCTCGCTCTTGCTCAGGCTGGTTTCGAACTCCTGAGCTCAAACAATCCGACCGCCTCGGCCTCCCAGAGAGCTAGGATTACAGGTGTGAGCCACCGTGCCCGGCCCCCATGTTCTTTTACTTCCCATCTCCTTTCACCCAACCTGTGTAGAGTACAAACTGGATTGTGAATTGTGAAAATAGGTACAACGAAGTTGGGTTTCTTGTTATGCTCAGACATTTAACATTGTCACAGCTGAAATACAATAATGCATCTCCTTCTATAGGTATTAGGTTCTGTTCACCTATACTAAGAAAAGAATTCAATAGTATCATAATCTAATATGCATATTGTTTCTTACAGATATGATTAATAGATAGCAGTCCAGGACTATTGAAATAGTATAATGATCTTACAGGGTACTAGTATGCTTCCATTTACTCTCTCTGATATTGTCTACACTTAATATGTTCATACTTACCTTTTCTGCTCCACCTCCTGGCATCAATCTACATTCCAAACAGCAACACAGAAGAAATGTGAATCTGATAGATACATGGTATTAGATTAGAAACCATTATCTTTAAATTCAGAAAAGACCATTCCCCCCGGCATTTATATATCTCATTGACTAGAAATATTATGTGCCCACCCTGTGCAGAAACATCTTTCTGGAACACAAGAGGACACATGAGAACATTATTGAAAATGACTGTTTTTACTTGAACTGTGTCTTAGTCCTTAGAACTCCTGTGAAGGAGTTCCTGTTGCTGTATAGTTTATGAAGAAAGGTTTATTTGGCACATGGTTCTGCAGGCTACACAAGGAGCAGGGCATCATCTACTTCTGGTGAAGAATTCAGGAAGCTTCCACTCAAAAGAAGGAAAAGAAGAGCAGAAATTACATGGAAAGAGAGGAAGAATAAGAGAGAGGAGGGAGGTGCCACATTTTTTTAACACCCCTATCTCATGAAAACTAAGTGTGAACTAACTCAATCACGCAAGAATGACATGAAACTATTTGGGAATGATTTCCTCATGGCCAAAACATATACCTCTAGGCCCCTTCTCTACCACTGGAGATCAAGTTTTAACATGAGGTGGGGGGGGGATTCTCAAATACCCAAACTATGTCAAACTGCTTCACAGGATATGACAATAAGGTCATCATGCTGGAACACAGTTTAATGGAAAGCCTCTCAAGTGTATTTTATAAATTCCAGATGCACAAGATTCAATAGTATACTCAAATGTTGTGATTATTATTTTGAGGCATGCTTCAAGAGCAGTTTAATTATTTGATTGTGATAACTAGAATCTATATAGAACTCAGGAAAATTAGTAAGAAAAAAATAAAACAATCCCATAAAAAAGTGGACAAATGACATGAACAGAAACTTTTCAAAAGAAGATAGACTAATGTCCCCCCAAAAATATGAAAATGCCCAACAACTCTAATCATCAGGGAAATGCAAATCAAAACCACGATGAGATACCATTTAACTCCAGTGAGAATGGCTTATATCAAAAGGCCCCAAAACAACGAATGTTGGTATGGTTGTGGAGAGATGGGAACACTCATATACTGCTGGTGGGACTGCAAACTAATACAATTTCTATGGAAAGCAATCCCACTGCTGGGTATCTATCCAAAGGAAAAAAAGTCATCCTATAATAAAGACATTTGCATGCAAATGTTTATAGCTGCACAATTGATAATTGCAAAGATGTGAAAACAACCCATATGCCCATCAATATATGAATGGATCAATAAAATGTGGTATGTCTATACCATGGAGTACTACTCAGCCACAAGGAACAATGATGAACTAACTCCTTTTGTATTATCCATGACGGTGCTAGAGCCCTACCTTCTAAGTGAGGTATCATGAGAATAAAAAACAAACACCACATGTACTCACTATCAAATTAGTACTAGTGAACACAAGTGTACATATACAAGTAGCATTCATTGGGTGTAAGGGAGGAGGGAATGGGTAAACTCATACCTAATGCGTGCAGCATGCACTGTCGGGATGGGCACATTTGTAGTTATGACTTGAATGGTGCAAAAGCAATATATGTAACAACGTTTGTATACCTTGATGTTTTGAAATAAAAAATAATTATTCGATTATTACAACTTGAGGAAAATTATCAAACACAATATGATAGCGAGAATGTTATATTCTACCTTATTGTCAAATATAGGCTGCCATAATCTCTTTTTTTTTTTACTGAATTATTCGCTTTATTTTTATTATTTGTTTTTACACGCTTCCCCCTTCATGGAAGAATTATGCACTTTAAAAGGGGTCATTTTATTTTATGAGAGTCTTACCTCAATAAAAAAAAACAAAAACTGAATGGGTCAAGGTGTCCCCAACCCCACCCCGGGCATCTCGCCTGTCCCAACCGCTCCTGCTTGGCTCACAGATTACCCTTCATTTAATCTTTCCATAGCCCTGAGATGAGGTAGGTATTTCTCTCTTCCTTTTACAGATTTTTAAAAAATATATTCTTATTTTTTTTCTCTGTTTTCCAGGCTACAGTGCAGTGGCATCAGCCTAGCTCACAGCAACCTCAAACTCCTGGGCTCAAGGGATCCTCCTGCCTCAGCCTCCCAAGTAGCTGGGCTTATAGGTGCACCACCACGCCTGGCTGATTTTTTCTAGTTTTAGTTGCCTGGTTAATTTTATTTTCTATTTTTAGTAGAGACAGGGTCTTGCCCTTGCTCAGGCTGGTTTTGAACTCCTGGCCTCAAGCGATCCTCCCACCTCGACTTCCCCAAGTGCTGGGATTACAGGCGTGAGCCACCGTGACCCACCCACCCAGCAAGCAGTTTTAAGAGATGAATCCATAGCTCAAAGGGGGAAGGAGGACGAGACAGCCATCTCATCTTAATGCTTCTCTGGACCTGATAATTTGAAAGGGTTCACATTCCTCAGATAAAAATTCTTCTCTTTCCTCGGGCTGTTTCCACCTTTCGGTGACTGTGAATAATGCTGCTACCGGCATTCAGGGACATGTTTTTGTGTGAACATATGCTTTTGTCTCTGGATCACATGGTACACGTATGTTTAACTTTTTAAGAAACTGCCAGATTGGTTTCCAATGGGGCCATACCATTTTCCATTCCCTCCAGGAGTGGCCGAAGATTCCAGTTCCTCCTGCTGCAACCTCCCTAATGTGAGATACTGTCAGCCTTTTAATCTTAGTTCTTCTAATGTGAAGTGGTATCTCCTTGTAGTTTTAATTTGCATTTCTGCAAATTAATGTCTAATGATGTCAAGCATCTTTTCATATGCTTATTTGCTACCCAGATATCATCGTTGGTGAAGCATCTGTTCCAATCTTTTGCCCATATTTAAACTGGGATTTTTTTTTTTCCTTATTGTTGAGTTCTGGATATAGTCTTTAATAAAGAGTTTTTATTTTGAGAGTTCTTTATATACTCTGGATACAAGTTCTTCCAGTCGTCTGATTTGAAAATATTACTCCCTACTGGGTGACTTGTCTTTTCATTTTCTTTATGTCTTTTCAAGACCAAAAATTTTTATTTTGATCAAGTCCAATGCGTTAATTTTTTTTTCTTTTATGGATCAGGATTTTGCTGACATATCTAAGCGATCTTGGCCTAACCCAAGGTCCCAGGGATTTTTTTCTTATGTTTTCTCCTAGAAGTTTTATAGTTTTTTTTTTATTTCAGGATATCATGGGGATGCATATGTTTAGGTTACGTATGTTGCCCTTGCCCCCTCCCCCTCAAGTCCGAGTTTCAAATATGTCCATCCTTCGGATGGTGCGCATTGCACTCTTTGTGTATGCATATACCCGTCCCCTCCTCCCTCCTCCCCCTCCCCCTGCCCTACATCCAATAGATGTTATTCTTAGATGTGAACTTATGTGTTGGTTAGTTAATATCAATTTGATGGTGAGTACATGTGGTGCTTGACTTTCCATTCTTGGGATACCTCATTAAGTAGAATGCGTTCCAGCTCTATCCAGGAGTATACAAGAGGTGCTATATCACCATTGTTTCTTAAAGCTGAGTAGCACTCCATGGCATACATATACCACATTTTATTAATCCACTCATGTATTGATGAACACTTGGATTGTTTCCACATCTTTGCAATTGTGAATTGTGCTGCTATAAACATTCGGGTGCAGGTGTCTTTCTTATAGAGTATCATTTGTTCTTTTGGGTAGATGCCCAGTAATGGGATTGCTGAATCAAATGATGCTTCTACTTGTATCTCTTTAAGATATCTCCATATTGCTTTCCACAGAGGTTGCACTAGTTTGCAGTCCCACCAGCAGTGTATGAGTGTTCTTATCTCTCCCCATCCACACCAACATTTATTGTTTTGGAAGAAGACTTTATTTTCAATCAGTAGCATGTAATACAAAATAAGAGGAGGCAAAATAAAAAGAAATCAGTTTTATTTTCCTTATAAATATTGGATTAGACCAACCTGGAGTTAGAAGACAGGGCATGGGATGGTCAGAGGGAGGTGAAGAGTCCAGATGGAGAGCCTGTGAGCATCTCCTATCCCTGACGTGCTACACTTTTCCTTCAGCCAGTGAAAGACCCAGCACGCACTGTCTGGTTCCCTAACTGCTTCTCCAAGCTGTTATTGGAGCAACTATTTTGGTCAGCCAGTTAGTTCATTCAGGCAAACAATTAGTCTGGCTAATTTAGATTACTCAATTGACTCAGTGTTTCACAAATTTCGGTAAATGTAGTAGATATCTTGGTGCCTGAGGATAAATTTTGAATCTGGAGGAAGTTGAATGGTTTAGTTGAAATGAGGCTAGACTGGGATTTGGGGTACGTTGATTGTTGTCCTAGTTTTGATACTGACTAGATCTGTGATTTCAATAGGGCTAAATGTTCTCATCTATGCAAATTGCCCCTATGACACAGTTCACAAACAATTTTTATATGTATTAATTTATTTGATATATATAAAAATCTCACATGGAACAATGACTATATATAAAAACTTATTATTCCCACGTTATAGATAAAAAGTGAGGGTGCTGCTTCTGGTCATGACTGAGTAGGAGCTATCAAATCAACTCTCTGCGAATAAAAATTACACGTTGTCAGAAAAACATAAAAAACAACCGTTCAAATGCATTAGACTGTATCCCCAAACAGACCAATCCTGGAAGCAATCAATCCTTGGAAAATAGAAACAACATAAGAGAAGTATGATAGTATATACATTGTACTGTACAATGTATATATACTAATATATGATATATAATATATAAAACATGATCTTGTTGTATTATAGGTTATAGAACTCCCATTTCAGAAGGGGTCCTGCCCATACCTGGAAGGAAGGCATGATATACAGAGAGGCCAAGAAGAATCTAAACAGACAGGACTTGCTGGGTTTCCCCACTCAATCTACCAGTATGAGATCATACCCTTATTCTCCAATCACATTTTCACATGTTCATCCATGCTTCAATCATGCCTATCCAATGAAGTTTCCATAAAATGTCTAAGAGGATGGGGTATGGAGAGCTCCTGGATAGTTGAACACATGGAAGTTCCTAGAGGGTGGCACACCAGGGAGATCATGGAAGCTTCATACCCCTTCCCATACCTCACCCTATACATCTCTTCATCTGTGTACCTTATAGTATCATTTATAATAAACTGGTAAACATGTTTCTCTGAGTTCTGTGAGCAGCTCTAGCAAATTAATTGAACACAAGGATGGGATTGTGGGATCCCCAACGTATAGCTGGTCAGTCAGAAGCACAGGTGAAACAACCTAGGGCTTGCAATTGGTATTGGAAGTGGGGGCCAGTCTTGGGGACTGAGTCCTCAACCTGTGGGATCTGATGTGATCTCCAGGTACATAGTGTTAGAATTGAGTTAGTGGACAGTTAGTGTTTGCTGCAGAATCGATCGCTTTCTTAGTGGTGGGAAGAAATTCCCACATGTATGGTCACAAAAGTCTTCTGTGTTGATTATTGTGGTGTGAGAGCAGAGGAAAAATTGTTGTTTTTTTTTTTTCTACACAAGGAGTTTCCCACATTTTATGGCTTTCGGCCTGAGATAAGACTCCAGACTGAATCAGGGGCAACAGCTAAAACTCAAATAAAAGCCTATAGTTTAATGGCTTAAAGATAGGGTACAGACTCCAGTCCAACCATAGAAGCTGGAAAGTGGAGAAGTAAATCCTAGAAAAAGAAATTCAGAAAGGGGAAGCTCCACATTCTGTGTGTAACTTCTACTCAAGTATCTGTCTGGTCCCCCTGAATTATGCACGCATGAGATAGACTCTAAGCACCAAATCTTAATCTGAAAGAACTGAATTGAAATTTCAGTTGGTGACCATTGCAGGAGAGACAGAATTTTCAGGTTGAGATTAGCCTAATTAACTGCCTGATTAAACAAATAAAAGAAAATTAACAGTCTTTGGAGGAATATAACAGAACTTGGAGTCTTTTCAGTGAGTCATTTATAATATCTAAGACATAAATTGCCTGACACATCCACATCAGACAAGGATTTTATAAATAAGTAGAGTGATATCAAAGTAATATAATTTAGGTAAGGTTTCATAGCTAGTGAAAGCCAGTGTCAAATATTGAAATCTGGTCTTCTAACTCCAAATTCCCCTTTCTTTCCACCTCTATAAGTCCATTCCATCTCTAAAATTCTATGCCAGTGTAATATATATTTCTTCTGGTTTAATAAAAGTATCTTGTTCTGATTAAAGCTGGTCAAAAAAGAGTAATAATCAAGAGTGTTATTATAAAAGAATATTTCAAAACTCATTTCATCTCTTCTCTCCTCTCCAAATTCTATTTGTTGCCTAACCATTTATCCTTTCTGACCTTGCTGATTTAAGTCTAGTTTTGTTCAGGCTGGGATATCATCCAGCTAAACACTAGCCTCCTATGCAGCTATGGGGGTGCCCATGTGACCCAGTTCTAGCAATGAGGACACAAGTGCAGTCAGCTATTTCTGAAACTTTATTGACATTGTCCCTACCTACTTCTTGCATTGAAAACAGATGCTATATCTGGTCTGCAAGAAAAACAGTCTTTCAACCATGAGGTGAAACACTTGAGTAGAGCCAGAATATAAAAGATCATGAATCTCTAACATCATTTCTAAACATTTGAATTAATGCCAGCAACTGCCTGCCTCTAGACTGTTTGTTATATGAGGTAAACAAAACTCTGCTTCATAGACAGTAATAAAAAATTCTGTTACTTACATCCAAATATATTTCAAATTGACAACTTCATAGGAAAAACAAAACATTTGTAGTCTCCTCCTTTAATCCCCGAAAGTCACATTCCCTTTGTTCTATACAGTTCTAAGGTATCGTCTGCTTTAAGATGATCTGTAGCATTTTGTGGACAAAACTAGAACCAGTACATTAAATGCACACACATAAGACCTATGTCTATTTCAACAATGTTAAAGGGGGAGTGGGCAGTATTGCTTAAAAGAATAATGAGATACCACCACATAATTATTAGAATGTCTAAATAAAGAAAAAACCTGAGAATATCAATTGCTGGCAAGGATGAAGAGAATAGGAACTCTCATTCATTCCTGGTGGGAATGCAAAATGGTGCCACAATTTTGGAACACAGTTTTGCATTTTTTAATGATGCTAAACATAGACTTACTATACAATCTTACAGTTGCACTTTTAGGTATATATTAATACCCAACTGATTTGAAAGCCACGTCCACTCAAAAACCTGCATGTGAATATTTATAGCAGCTTTATTCATAATCATCAAAAAATGGAAGAGGCCAAGACACCCTTCAATAGGTAGGTAGATAAACTCTGGTATATCCAGACAATGAAATACTATTCAGGAATTAAAAAGAAGAATGCACTATTAGGCCACATAAAAGCATAAATGAATAGTAAATACATATTGATAAGTAAAAAGCCAATCAAAAAAGACTGCATACTCCATTTATAGAACTTTATATAACAAATAGTGAATTATAATTTATACCAATGAAAAAATAAACTAGGAGATTGATGGATCCCAGGATGCAATGTAGAATATGACAAAAGAATATAGCTATATTAGGAATATATGAAATAATACACATGGGGGAAAGGTTCTGACCTAAGTACCCTTGGAAATGAGTGGAGACTATGAGACTGAGGGCAAAGACAATGGTACATGAAGACTGTATTCTACTTGGCGAAGTTATTTGGTGGAAGTATAGGTTAACAATTCTGAAACCTCTACACGTGTATATTGGGATTGAACAAACAAGTAAATGAGTGGCAGAGAGTAGGAGCCAGATAAACAAAGGGCAAGCTGTAGTAATACATACAGTAATAGATTCAAATTGGAGACGTGAGTATAAACTTCTGTTTAGCTTAATGTAAATATATACAAATACATACAGAAATTCTTGTAGATATATGTATATACACAAGTTAGCGTGCATGTGCGCGCGCGCACACACACACACACACATGTTTTCTTTCCCTGTCAGCTAAGAGAGTCTAGAACCAGCAACATGCTGGTGGCAATGTGAAAATTCTGCCCCAGATTTTGGGTTTTAATATCATCCTCTCATAAAGATAAATAGGGATCCGTGGAGAAATGGTTGATTCTAGGGCTGGAGCAGGGAACATACATGATAAATCTGGAGTATCTTGTGCCCGATCAGTCCTCAAAATAACTAATTATTGATAGCATATAAAAGGGACATAGGGGCCAACTGAAGGAGCTCCCAATGGCCAAAGCTGAAATAATTTGAGAAAAAAAGATTAAATGGCTTAATGTTGAATTATAACCCAAAATAGAAAACAAATACCTATGAGTTTATACTGATGTAAAGAAGTGATTGGATGGATAAATAGTGGACTGTAGGCACATCTTCTATGTAAAAAGTTTCCTCTTAGGGAGGTAAAGGAAACTTCCTACCCCTTAAGTGTGGGCTGCACATAGGGGCTTCCTCCTAAATAGCACACAGTGGAAAAAAGGCAAAGGAAAAACTCTACAGCGGAGGAATCTGGCAAACACTACGTCAGAGGGGTGATCATGGTTAACACCAACGGTGGTGTAAGTAATGTCGGTGGCACCCTTGATACGATGTGATGAGACTGGTACATCACCTCTGTGCTTTTCCTCCCAAGAGTCCATAACTCCATTTTAAGCCTGAGAAAAACAGACAAACCTGAGTTGAGGAACATTTTACATAATTCCTAGCCAGTACTGCTCAAAATGATCAAAATGATTAAAAAAGTCTGGGGGGAAAAAAAAGAAAATCTTAGACTAGAGGAGACTAAAGAGACTTGTCAACTAAATGTAATATTGTATTCTCGACAGGATCCTGGAACAGAAAAAAAATAACATTAGGTCAAAACTAAGGAAAGCCAAAGAAAGTATGACCTTTAGTTAAAAATAGTATGTCAATATTGGCTCATTAGTTGTGGCAAATGTACCTACAATAGGAGAAACTAGGTGCGGGGTATAGAGGAACTGTCTGTACAGTCTTTATAACTCTCCTGTAAACCTGAAAATGTTCTAAAAACTGTTTATTTTAAAATGCATGTGTGTGGAGAGGGGGAGCATTTCTCTAAAATCTGGGTAATACAGTGTTCAGGTTTATGTTGTTTCTATTGGTTTGCTGAAGAGAAGTAGTTGGTTCTGAACTTATTAAATACTCACCGGTCAGCACTTTAATAAGTTATATCTTCTCAGGGGACTGTTTTTTATATTTTCTTCCAATCTGCCAAGTCAGTAATCCCAAGAGTAGGATTAATTTGCTTTGTGCTCAGGTAGACAGAATTATAAACATGATCAATGTGGTGGTTCCTGAAATAAAACTTGACCTTTCCTCACAATAACAGACTTTTTTTCTTGACTTGTGAGGAGATTTCCCCAAGAAATAAAAGAGCTTTTTATACTTCATAAAATCTAGAGAATTGAAAAAGGGAAATACAACTTTTTAATCATTTTCATGAAAAAATAAGCTGTTAGAAGCAATTCAACTTACTAAAATGTTTAAAATTCAAATATTCTTTATAGCAAAATTGATGAAAGCAAAAATAAGAACTGAAAAGAATATTTAAAAAAATGGGGACCTATAAATACCATAGCACCAAACGGCATCTGCTTAGTAAGACGACGTATGGGCAGCAAGCCTGCACTTCTCCCACTTCTTTCCCCTCCCTTGAATTTTCTTTCCTTCGCACCTCATGGCTTTCATTCCCAAGTAATCAAATTTTAAGTCTCTAATACTTTAGCTTCTAATAGCTGTTTGCAAAACATGAAGAGAAAGGAATAGTGTTCAAAAATGAGCCATTTTTCTTTATGTTCATGCTTTTGGTAGGTAGGAACACTACTGTGGAACCAGAAAGATGTCACAGAAGCTCTCAACTATTTGCTGTCAAAAAAGTGTTGTGTGCACACACATGTGCACATATGCGCGTACCCCCGCACCATCCTGCAGGCACACACGCTACTCACATGAGCCAATAGGCTGCAAGAACGCAGCCTGCTGGGGGCACAGGAGGAAAAGGACAGTGGCCCTTCATCCAGAGTCAGCTAAGAGCACATAGGTTAAGAAAGCCTCTGGTATATATAGGATACATTTATTAGATTTTTGTGCCAATTGTTTGCTGAGACTTTGAAAGACTAAAGCCCAAGACAGGTAAGTTTTAGTATAAGAGAGTGTGATTATGAGCAGACTTATGGACCACAGGGTATTGCCCATGAGGGAAATTCAGGGCATGAAGATAGCATGAGAATCCCTAACAATTGGAGGACAGCAGTACAAGCCTTTATAACAAACTTCTGTAAGGAAAAAGGGAACACTTAGGAGAATTAAATGCCACAAAGGCAAACATTCCACTCCCCAATTTTGTCCTAGGGAACCCTCTTTAGAGAAACTCCAGGGTAACCTTGTAGACATCATAACTGATTTTGAGACTTAAGAGCAGGATATTTGACTTTCCCTTGTTTCATACACAGCACAGAGAAAGCGTCATTGCAGAAATCAAGGACCTGCTTCTAGTCTCAATTCTGCCTCTAATTTAACTTGTAACCTTGGAGAAAGCATCTCAATGTTCTGACCGTAGTTTTTCATTTTTAAAATGAAGATTTTAGACTAGAATTTCGATAAGTCCCTTCCAAACCTACTTTTCTAAGAGGCTGGGAGGTTGATGTAGCTGTCTGATTAAATTTCTCAGATGGCGTCCCCAGAAAACTGGCACATTAAGAAAATGGCTTTAGATAAAGTATTCAGAATCCACAACTAAATAGATACATTTGAGATTTTTGTTAATTCCATGCCCATTTTTCTCTCTTTTTGTGCAGTGAATACAAAGATTATTTTATATCCAACCAAATTGTCCATCTTTTTCTCCATTATTTGCCCATATCTTCCTCTTCCTCTTCCTTTCATACTTTGCTCTTAGTGCCAGAAAACGGAGTTGAAGCAAGTTCAGATATTTGTGAGTCCAGACTCTAGAGCTGAGGGCCTCCAAAAAGTGGGGGACATTTCTATTTCTAGTGGCTTGGACTTTTTCTTCTTCCTATTCATTCATTACACACGTTACCCTCAGAAGATCCTTGGAATGTCCCCTTGGTCTCTGGACTAATTTGACTCCTTGGAGACATTCAAGATTACACATCTTAGAAGTGTTTTTATGGCTAAATTGTACTTTTGCCTCTGTGGCACTTTGAATTCAGTAACACTATTCAAGTAAATCAGTTATTTCATTGGACACATTTTCCATTTACGCGCTCACGTGTAGATGCACAACCGTGGCGACGGTAATGCCCTCCCCGACTGTGTTAGGGGTTTCTGAGGACACTAGGCGGTCTGGCAAGCTGTTGGTCTTTCTCTGCCTGTTGTCTGTCAGCCTTGTCACTGGAGCATGGATAAACATTGATGGGAACATTTTTCACAAGAAGCAGCTATTCAAAAGGAAAAGGAGAGGATTTCTACATATCAGCCATTCTGGGGATTTTTAGGTGACAGTTTGTCGAGTAGGATGCTGGTGATGTATTATGTGAAGCTCATAACCGCGAAGTTTTCAACTGACAAATTAACTAGAGGATTTTCTTAGTCATTAACTGCTTGACTGGTTGTCTGAGAGTGCAAACTGCTTTGGACTGATTCTTGGTGACAATCTCATTAAGCTGTGACACATCATATCTCTAATGTCTTTATCCTTGTATAAAATGTTAATATAAAGTCCATACAAAGGAAATGGCTTTATATGAAGAAATAGTAGTATTTTAGCAGTTCACCTAAAAACTACCTTCACATATTACACCTAGAATTACTTTAAAAACAAGGAAAAGGAAATATACATATTAAACAAAATATATCCCTCATTTCCCATAAGGGCAAACGTGAAACTTCAAATGATAAAATCCTGAAGAGATTAAAAACCTGGTGATTCATCTCTTTCATTTATACTCCACACCTAATGATTAGTGATAATGACAAGCAGAAAAACTTTTAGTTTTATTATTGTTTTTAAATTCTCTACAGACAATGTAACCCTTTGTGTCTTCACCTGAGTGGTCTCCCACCGTCTTCCTCCCCTTGGTATACCATTGGTTATGGAAAAGGCATAATTTTGAGAAATAGCATAATTAAGGCATACCTTTCTACTGTAGGTATGGATGATTCATAATAGGTTATTTTTAAAAACCTCAATTCCTCACAGAGAAATAGTTGGGGTACTTCCCCCATTTTGGAGAATATTCTAGAAAAATCCATCTGTGTCAAGGAAGCGAGTTAGCTCATCTCTGAGCTGTTTCCCTACTTTCACTGGCACACAGCTTGACTGTCCACTATTTTTTCTTTTTTTTCTCCTTTACCTGCTGTCATTTTCTCTAAGCATCAGCATTTCTTTGTCTAATATGCCTGCTGGTTCCCTTCTTTGGCTGTGTTTCCTCTAAGGGGATAAGAGTATAAGCTCCTTCAGGGCTGGGGGCAATCATCATTCTTTTGCACCCTCACTGCTGTAATTAGTAACAGACCATTATTAGGTTCCTACTGTGTGGCTGTTATAATGTTAGGCACTCGATATTTATTGTTTGTTAATATTTTTAGTCATCAGCAAGAGTAGATTTAGTTATCCCAATTTAAGAATTGAAAACTGAAATTCAGAGAGATTAAAAACATTCTCAAAGTCAAATAACCAGTAAGTGGTAGAGCTTAGAGTAGAATGCAAATGTATGTGATTCCAATGACCAGTCTTTTAAGTTCAAAGATTTATATATATTAGTTCTCTATGTAGTCTAATAATATATTAATATTATATATTATTAAGCAATTACTGAGCTCCAGTCATGGTGTTAATTATTTCATGTATACTATTCTATTTAATTCTCATAGCAACTGCCTGTGGAAGTTGTGAATAATACTTCCTTGAAGAGGTTAAGTGACATTCCGGTGGTCACCCAGGCAGGAAGTGGCAGTGGTTCAGAACATTGTTCTGTAGTCATGTGCCACAAAATGCTAAATCTTGGGCCAATGTCCAGGGTGAATTTCATGCACAGAACTAGATGTGCCGTGTACAACCCTGCTGTCATCGGGAATAAGAGGCAAATAACAACTGTGAATTCATAAATTGTCTTTAAAAAATTTGTTCTTTCTGTTTTAGACTGTTTCAAAAAGCGTCCTAGCTGTATCCAAAATGTGGCTAGGTTCAGCTCACTAACAGGTGAAAAAGCAAGACTTTGTAATAGCCAAATGAATTTGGATATCAAATGAGCGTTCTTCCAGGTCAGTCATTTGTCAATTGGGCTTTTTCTACCTGAGAATTTGGTCTGGTGTTTTCATCTACACTTAAATAATACTTGCTGACCTGATGCCTTCACTGGATGCTGCTATTCTATGATTATAAGGAGGCATTAATATATTTTTAAATAAATTATACATTTATAAAATTTTGAGTTGTAGGGTATAACTATGAGCACTGTGGCAGTAACAAATGCTTTTGGGGAGCTGAATTTCATTGATTTTTTTAATGTAAAGTGCTAGACAGAGGCATATAAACATACAACATTATATTCTAAAACATTCAGAAATCAAACACATATTGATTTATATTAGATACCAATGGATATCTACGATATCTATGGATTTCTTTGACAAATAATTTACAAATAGAATTAAAATTCCACATGCACTTCTTCATACCGAAAACACTTGGTACTACTCTAGATTTTGCCCCAAATATTATTTTTTTAAACTTGGCATCTGAATAGTTCAAAATCTTTCAGGTCAAATTGGGCTGATATTAAATTACGGATGGACTTAACCAAACATGGTTCATGTATATGATACTTGCTTTTAGTGGAGAGAAAAATAGCAGGAAGCCTGCCAAAATGCTTAATCAGAGTATAGTCACCCACACTGAAAGATTTTAGAGTTTCACACCGTGGTAAAGTCACACGAAACTGCACAGGGCTAAGCTCCATGCGTCGCTGCCCACACAGCTCACTCCAGCTCTCTTCGTCACTGCCCATCCCATTTATGGGGAAGCCCTTCTCACCCTTCCTGGGCAATAGGCACAAACCACTGACTCTCACAGCAGAAGAGTCTCCTGGACTCTGTGTAGACACATCTGGGTTTGAATCCCAGCTCTATTAGTTACCAGTTTTTGACCTTGGGCAAGCCACTTAGCCCCTTTAATCTCGGGTCTTCCCCAATTAATCTTTATGATTGCCATAAAGATTAAATATTTAGCATAGTGCTGGACAAGTAGAAAATGTTTAATCATTGGTAGCTATTATCACTATCCAGAGGCAGAATTCCTATTCAATCTAACCCAAGGAGTTGCAGTATTGTTCTATTAAATATCATTTGAGAAAAAGATTCTACTCATTCTACATAGGTCATCTTCATTCTTAGGTTTAAATTTGTTTTCTCCTACCATATTAAAGATATAATACAAATTATCATCAAGCCATGCAGAAACCTTAAAAGCTAATTTCTTATTACAGGTAAAATGTTAAGTCATGTCCTGAAAAAAAAATCTTCAGGCAGCTTTTAAATGCCCACAAGCAATTCAGTTAAGAGTTGGATCAACAAAGTTCTCAGGATATGGATGGTATGCTTTTCCTATGACTTGCTGAGGAGATGTGTGGTATGTTAGAAAGAAACATAGCTGCCTAAGCACTGACTCTGTGCCAGTGTGTGTACTCAATAAACTGGGCCCAAAAGTATCCTAGGCACAGTTCTTGACTGCTGCTTGGCTGGCTGGGAAACATGTAACCAATTTTACATTATTTAGCTTGTCACAAATTTATTGTTTTAACAAATATTCACATTTAGTCTCTCTGCTCCCCTCATTTTTGGCAGCCCCCACTATTTCCACCCAGAGATCCCATCAGCCTCCTACTCCCAAGTTACCCAGGGCCTTGGAGAAACTTCCTTTTGGTCCATTGTCTTGTGCTTGTCTTCTCCAGCTCCTCCTGCATCCCAGAGAGCTTGAAGGCAGGGCTGGAACACATCCATGAAACTGGCTGATAAATTCCTATGGGGCTAAGACACTAGATTTAATTTCTAATGGTGAATTTCTAACTCCTTAGGAAACCAGGTAAACATTTTACACTCTGATCCTAAAAAGACCCCATTCCTCTGCACAGATCTCCATAGATCTAGGACCGCAGAGACTACCTTCCCTCAGATTCTAACGTAGGTCAGGATAAAGCTGAATACACTGGACAAAGTATTTAAGATCTCTTCTTGTTGGAAGACAATCATTGCTTATCTTTCTCTGAGATTATTGTGATATTAAACACTAACCTTTTAGTAAAAATACCTTAAAATTGGATTACTCTGGTTATTTCTAGCTATAGCTTCTCCATAGAGAAGATAGAGAAGAGATACAGAAGGCTAAAGAAGAGAGCGATTTCTCATTCTGGCACTGGAATTAGAATTTGAAGGACTAGCAGTCCTGTGCTTGGAGCCTAGAATAGTCTTTTTGTAAATTTATTATTATTCTTTTTTATGTATAAGCTTGTAATTTTCTGTCCTATCCTTAAGTGGTATACTTGAGTGAAGATCTGGTTCAAGTAATGGACTCAAAGTTCCCTTCCCGTGCCCCAGGGAACTTTCCAGTTGGCAGCATTCTTTAAGGAGAGCTCTGCACTTTCTAGATCCCCTTTAGAGATCATGTGTTTTGTCCACGATGTTCATAAACACAAAACAAAACATAACCACACAACATTTGCTCTATTTTAGGAAGCTATAAAGCTGACATGTAGGAAAATGTAAAGGCAAGTTTCAGTAATACAGTAATTCAGAGGCTGTGAAACTTTCATGCTTATAAACCCCTAAAAGAATTTTGAAAAATATTCACACTATTTTAGACATTTGAATATTTTTGTCATAAGTTTAAATAGAAGTAGAGCATAATTTCTGACATGTTGCAAATATTGACATTTAAAAATAAAACATTATTTTTAAGTATCCAATAAAAACTAAATGCTACAAACATTTGATACCTAATAACAACCTTCAAAATACACATGAAAAAACTCTTTAACAATCAGACATTTGGTAATATTCATATTTTCCTTGAAATTGCTTTTCCATTCCATTTCCAACATAGAATTTTATCCTAATATAGTGTAACTTTATTTTGCAAAATCTTTTATCTATCACCTTCTCATTTATTTCTGCAACTATATATATATATATATATATACACACACACACACACACACAGATATTTAATATTTCAAAAAATTCTTTGTCACCATAAGGTTATAAGGATTAAAAACTTGCATGAATTATTATTATTATTAATATACATTTAATCAAAGCAACATTGATAATTACTAAACACAAAAACTAAAATTTTATTGAAAGCATATCTCTTAATGAAATAGATCGAGTAGCCTGTTTGAAAGAGTTGTTGATTTATTCCTTGATTGGGTGTCTTGGAGATTTGTACCCCTAAAATAAGGCACTGTATAATATCCCTGACCAGTGAGGGTAGGCCTGTTTCTAATACAGTGAAAGAAGAGCTGTTGTGAAATGTGGGGGGAGAGTGAAGCCAGGGAAGGGCAGGGCGCTGGGGCGGGCAAGGCAAGGCAAAGGCAAGGCGTTTTCTCTCAGCCTGATGAATTTTAGGAAAGAAAACATAAAATTGGAGATCATGATATTTATCTTCCTAAAACCGTCTATGCCCACTTACCAGTTGGAAGGTCTTTGAGACCCCCTGGGGTATTCATATGACAACCCCCGGGGGTATTCATATGACAGTTTGAAAACTAGTGCCCCAGTTCACAAATAACTCTTCATCTTATACAAGGGAAATTGAGGCCCAGAGAAATGAAATAATTTGTTTTAATATCAAACTGTGAATGAGAGGCATTTCTGGGACTCAAGTCTGTCCTGTTTTGTTGTAGTTGTTTGTTTGTTTGTTTGTTTGTTTGAAGAGAGAGGAGCATTTTCATGCTAAAAAGCTCAACTAGTCCAGACTAAATGAAACTGTTAACTGACCTGGACAATCTATCCATTTGACAAATTGCTGAGTTGTATCCACTATTATGAAAACAAACCCTTAAACTGCAGGATTGAATGAAACATTTATGATTTTCCTGAAACTTACTTGTGACCTACCTGCACTACATGGGGAAATTCGATTCTTTCTGTCAAAATACTACACTTCCATTAATGCGACCTAAAACATCATTATTAACAGTCATGAGAAACATGAAGTTTGTGATCAATAAACTCAATTGGACCTTTTTCATGGACTTTTGTCAAGTCTATCTCTATCATCTTCTATTTATGCAGTCAATTAAAAGTAAAAACAACAAAAATTTCAAAGATCATATTTTACATTTTTTCCTGTTAAATTTTGTATTATTATCTTTAGTACACTGTGATCTGTGATATATATTCTATAATTTGAAACTATTGCTCTTGTTAATTTTCAAATATTATATTTTATTTTACTATTTAAATATGATGATGAATTTTCTGTTTATTTTGACCATTGCCTAAAATGAATGATCTGTGTGTGCACGGACAGCGTGCTGGCGTAGATGTTGGAGCACACGTTTTTTAACTTTTTTTCCTCCGAGATTAAATGATTGTTTAAAAAGCACACCACACTGTATAGAAGTCAACATTCTTTTCCATAATTCTGTGCATCTGGGACTATAGAAATGTCACTGTCCCTGCCCCACATCTTCAAATTAACAAAAATATGAGATGCTTCACGGATTTGCGTGTCATCCGTGTGCCGGGGCCACACTGATCTCTGTACTGTTCCAATTTTAGTATGTGTGCTGCCAAAGCGAGCACACGCTTTTTAACAACTTCTGTGTGACAAAACAGGAAGTCTCACACAGCACTTGTGGTTCTGATCGAAGCAGGATGATTATCTCAAGGAAAAGCACTTGTGTGACTGCATTGCAAGCTGAACTAGCTGCTTTTTCCATGGAACACCCTTTTTACTTGAAAGAACACTGATATACCAACTATGGCTATTCAGACTTAAATAATAGCAGATATTTTCAAAAACAATTGAAGAGAACCCATCATGTTAAGAAAACAACTGACACCATTTATTGACAATTAGAAAACTGGAAATTTCAAGTGAAATTTAGAATTTCGGAAAACTACGGTGCCACTGTGAGTTTGACAGCTTTCCAATTTTTAAAGACTTTCTCATGAGATCAGAGGTGATAGTAATGGATATGATTTTTTTTTGATAATGCATAATAAAATGTGTCAATATTGAAAAGGTCTGTGCAATTAACAAACCAATATTTTTCTTAAATGATCAAAGCATAATTTTATAAACTCCCTGGGTAAAAGACCCTTTCAAATTGTAAGATTCACTGAAGAATTTTAATGTAACAAAGTACAAAATGGTCAGTGATATGAGTCCAGATTCCACACTGCAACTATCCTTTGAACTTGTTGAACTTTAATGTAGTATCGAAAAAGGATATTCATAATTGTTTGAAAAGGTAATTAAAATACTACTTCCTTTTCCCACTATGTATGTGTGGGAGGCCAGGTTTTCTTTGCCTACTTTAATTAAAGCAGCACATTAAAACGGACTGGATGCAGAAGCACACAGGAGCAAAATTGTAAAAAGACGCCACTCTTCTCACTACATTTTTGGTTTGGAAAAATACAGTTATTTTTCATAAAACACACTTATGTTACCATGTAATGAGTTGATTGCTATTTTTTACTGAGTTAAATAAATGTTCAAAAAAATTTCTCAATTTTAATGTCTAATATAGAAAACATCAATAAGTAGAAGTCACTTAAACAAAAGCTCTTTGGAGTCCTCAATAATTTTTAAGACAGTGAGGAGATTTTGAGACCAAAATGTTTGAGAATCGGGTTCCTGCACAGAGGTTCTCAGCCATGATTATAATGTGTTCCCAGCTGTAGGTTAGAGTCGGCTGAGATCTTTAAACTGATCTCACACTTGGGGCCCACCCTCAGAAATTCTGATTAATTGGTCTGGGTGTAGCCTGGATATAAGGATTTTAAAACCTGTTCTAGTGAATCTACTATGTAGCCAAGGTTGAAAGTCACTGACAGGGCCTGCATGCCAAATAACCACCTTAGGCAGAAATACCTGCACACTCACTGGAACCTGTTTCCTAGCATGTCTGTTTCCCCAGTATATTGATGGATGATAGCCATTTTGCTTTGCCTTGAAAACTCTTGTTTTCTGTTCTCCCAGAAAGGTATATTTTTAAAGTTGTTTACGTCTATTCTTCCTTCGTTGGGGTGGTGTTTATGGAAACCATTCTGGTTTCCATTTGTTTGTATCTTTTTCATTCATTTATGTATACATTTATTCAATAAATAAAATGGGTTGTTTCTTTGGTCTGGGATTTAACTGATAAAAGGTAACTAAGAAGGTGGTTACAATGACTAGAGATTAACTTGGTTGTGCTGAGAGATCTTAATAGGAGGGGTTTGATTTGAACAGGATTACAGGCATTTATCCTGGAAGAGTGGTAAATTAAGGGTGTAGAAAAAAGTGACCAAATTCTGTGCAGTGATTGATAATGGCTTCATGTGAAGTTGTTATTCATCACAGAAGGTTTTGGCTAGGCTCTTAATGGCTATCTGAACTAGTGAACTGTGCTGCTTTTTCTCTGAAATGCCCTTCTTTGGACACACTAACTTCTGTTCATTTAAAACATCTGCTATACGGTGTTACTTCTGATATTTAGCTACCAAGCAGAGCAAGAGTAATACTATTCCTGCAAACGCAGGTCTTCTTTCTCTATAAACAGCACAATTCTCCTCTGATCTTCAGAACTCCCAGAGCAAGGCTGGGGAGGAGAGAATTCCCTATGGCTCAGTCCTTTGTGATGCCTTGTACTGGCCACCAAGTGTCACTCTTGCTCTTTTGCTACTGAAAAAATGTTCTTAGAGACAATGGGACGCTAGGTCTCCATCGGGGTCCTGATGTACAGCTTCTAGTTCCAGCTGAGGATTGCTGCATCTTAACCAGCTTTCTTGCTTGGCGTCACCTCCGCAGCTTAGGGCTGGTAGTTCGGATCCTGCCGTCTGGGTGAATAACATGACAGGGAAATAGCAATCAGTACACTGATATGAGCGATTGGGGTCTTTGTGCCCCACTGCATGGGCGAGCTGGGTCGGCCAGCTAATTTCTCCTCTTCGAGAAATCTGACAACCCTCTATGCAGGTGACCGTTCAGAGTCAATCACTTGTAGATTCCTGTTGATAGAAACAAAATGCTGGTTATTTATAACAGCAGAGTCATATGATTTCAAAGGGGTAAAAAATGATTATGAACTCGGTTTTCTTATCTGTATGAGGCCAACTACAGAAGCAAAATATAGAGCACACTGTTGAGAAATGAATGTATTTTAATAAGGAAACACTTTCCCAGAATCTCAATAACGAGACCTTGTAGTGTGCAGTATTTTAGTTCATTCTTTTAAGTTTTAACCTATAGATTTTGGTTAGGGGCTGGGTTTGGGGGAGGAGACCATGTAAGTGGATGTTAATAAAACAGAGTTGATGTCAATATAAACACCAACTTGATGTTCATCTGAGTTTATATGTGGGAATATGCTTTTGATAAAAACTTAAACCAATTTTTCTAGAATGTCCATTCCTGGTTTACATCGTCAATAGATAGAAAGTGATATTTTGAGCCCCCAGTCATGGGATAGTCACACTGCAATTTCTCACATCTATTCCCTGACCTTCCAAAACTCATAAAACATGGTTGGAAGCCCTAGTATTGGATCCTTCCTGATTTAATATGATCCAGGGCTGAGACTGAGATTAAATTTTGTGCTCACTGTAACTTCTTGTTCCTTAAAAGTTTGTCTTTAGTGGGACAGCCCAGGATAAGTAAATTGGAAACTAAGGATCTGGATAAGAATGGGAACCTACACTCATTGACAGTCCTCCTCCCAAATCCTACTCTGTTTACATTAATTATTAATATTATATAAACTGACTCCTCTGGATGCCACATTGTATCATGAAAAGAGCATGGACTTTTGATTCTCATGATTCTGGGATTTAATTTTCAGTTTGGGTGCATATTAACTATTATGTTGGTGCAAAAGTAATTGCAGTTTTGGACTGTGAATTTTAAATCATTATAACTAGGTTCAAATATATCTTTATTAATCAAAATAGGAACCATTGCAATCAACACATTTTTGCCAGTGAGAAATAAATTTGTTTATTCCTGTAGTGTAAAAATCCATGCTTTGGGACTCGATGAACTCTTGGAAAGCATTTTGTGCATCCTGCTGGTTGTGGAAGCATTTTCCCTGCAAAAAGTTGTGAAGATAGTTGAGGAAGTGGTAGTCGGCTGGCGAGAGATCAGGTGAATACGGCAAATGAGGCAAACTCTGCAGCCCAGTTCAACTTCCGAAGTGTTGGTTGTGCAACGCGCAGTCGGGTGTTGTCATAGAAAATTTCTGTTGACCAATGCCGGCTGCAGGTGTTGCAGTTTTTGGTTCATCTCATTGATTTGCTGAGCATACTTCTCAGAAGTAATGGTTTTGCCGGGATTCAGAGAGCTATAGTGAATCATACCAGCAAGATACCTCCAAACAGTAACTATGATCTTTTTTTGGTGGATGTTTGGCTTTGGGAAGTGCTTTGGAGCTTTTTGGTCTAACGACTGAGCTGGTTGTCATATAAAATCCACTTTTCATCACACATCACAATCCGATCAAGAAGTGGTTCGTTTTTGTTGCGTACAAGAAGAGAAGACAACATTTCAAAATGACAATTTTTTTGATTTTCGGTCAGCTCATGAGCACCCACTTATCGAGCTTTTTCACCTTTCTAATTTGCTTCAAATGCCAAACGACCATAGAATGGTAGACCTTGAGTTCTTTGGCAACTTCTCATGTAGTTGTAAGAGGATCAGCCTCAATGATGGCTCTTAACTGGTCATTGTTAACTTCCATGGCTGGCTACTGCACTCTTCATCTTCAAGGCTCTCGTCTCCTTTGCAAAACTTCTTGAACCACCACTGCGCTGTACGTTGGTTGCAGCTCCTGGGCCAAATGCGTTGTTGATGTTGCAAGTTGTCTCTGCTGCTTTTACGACCCATTTTGAACTCGAATAAGAAAATCGCTCTAATTTGTTTTTTGTCTAACATCATTTCCGTAGTCTAAAATAAATATCAAATAAACAGCAATCAATAAGTTATTAGCAAAAAAACATAAAGCAAGAAATGCACATTCAAATGATGTATAACGTAAACCACATTTATTTAATAATGTATTCCAATATCAAAGGGCAATTTTCAACAACGCTAAAACTGCAATTACTTTTGCATCAACCTAATTATGTGACCTCAAGCAAGTAACTTAACTATTCTAAGTCTTAGTTTCTGTATTTTAAAAATGAAGAGTAATAGCACTAATTTTCTAGGGTTATAGTTTAAAAATAATATGTATAGAGTGTTGGATGCATAATAAGCACTCGAAAAGTGTAAACAAATGTACGTTGAAAAATGTTCCTTAGCTCCTCTTTAGAATTTGCCAAGAGCCATATCCCGACCAAAAAGCAAAAACAAAAAAAATTTAAACTGCTGTATTACATAACTATTCCGTAGCCATTCAGTGAAATAAAGGAAGGTGACTATTCCAAAACAACAGTTGTAAGCTGATATATTAGTTTTCTATATTGCTGCTGTAACACATTACCATAAACTTAGTGGCTTAAAACACAAATCTATGGAAATTACAGAAGGATTTAAATTAAGTAGTTCTAAGAAACAGGTCCTCAAACAGGCATTGCTGGGTGAAATTTCTCAGTCATTCAAGGAGTATGGTGTAATCTCCTCATGGGGTGCTGGGGAAGGAATATGGTAACCCCATGGCATGCAGCGGAATCAGGGTTACTCAGGTTATAGGGAGGATAGAATTAAGTGGGAAGTGAAAATTAGTCACTACAGCAACAAAGCAATTATAAAGATGGTGTAGCCATCAGTCTTTTTATTATGGCCCTGGAGAGCATACATAGGGCAAAGGAGAAATTAAAGGCCACGGACATCCAGTAGAGAACAAACGTGGAGAACTCAGAGGTCTCCATGTAAGCTTTAAAGGCATGCTTTGTGTAGATATGACTAAGGACAAGTCCCAGGGCTGACAGTCAGAATTTCAGAGTGGAAGACATCACTAAGTCGCTTACACTGAGGTAAAGGAAGGTGGAGAAGAAGTGGGATTCCAAGAAATAAGACAGAGACATTTGGATTGACCAAGATGTCCTGAATGCCTCCTAAATTCTCTTTACCTATAGAAAGAGTCTCATTTCCCTATGTGAGGAAACAGTTCTTGCCATAAAAGCTTTTCAAATGGGACCCATCCTTATCACCTCTTATTGCCTCCAGGGCAGTTACAAGATTTAGCTTATAAGATTTATTTAAACCTAGAAGGGTTAAATGGAAGAATTGAGATAGCCCATAGGACAAAAATGTATAAAATCTCAGCAATCATATGCACAGGAGCCTGGGCAATGCGTGGGGGTGAATTCTAAGGGTATTTGAACAAGAGAGATGAAATATAAGGCTCAACTGGACCCAATTCATTGCTGTGGTATATGACCAAGGAGTCAGAATTTCAGGTGTTGGTTCATGCACTTGGAAGTGATATTTATCATATGTAGGGTGGGCAAATCTGAGCATAAAGTGGCTTAGATTTTTAAATGTAGGAAAACAGAAATTTCCCTGACATACTGTAGAGGTGGGTATCTGAAGGTTTGGGGAAATGGGAATGTTGTGATGATCTATTATTTACAAGCTGCTGTGCCACTCTCTAACTTGGCTCCCTGGGAGATACTGGAGAATGTTCCTTTCACCAAGAGATTAAGAAAAGCAGTGCTCTTTGACAATAAAAGAAAATTTTTAATTTTTGAACATAGTATTTTATAATTGTAAAACCTCTTTCCTGAGTCCTCTTCTAAATTTTTCAAATAGTGTTTGTTAGAATATTTATAAAACAAACTGTGAAAATAATAATATAATGTATGAAAATTATTTAGAATACCAGACAGAGCAAGATTTAGATTTGATAGTCATAAGTTATAACATCAGAAAACTGTCTTTTATTAAAATGTCATTATTATAATGCTAACCTCAGAAATAGGTCCTCAGTCATGTTTTTTGATAGATCAAAATTAAGAAAACAACTCACATTACAAACTTTATTTAGATTTGGCCACTGCAAATCAAAAGCACGTTGTGAAAGTTTATTTTATATAATAATACTTAAAAATCATATAGCAGCTTTACTTTCTAAAATATTTTAATATATTGTTCATATATTATGTCACATCTGTGTTGTTTTTTTATTTCAGCATATTATGGGGGTACAGATGTTTAGATTATGTATGTTGCCCTTGCCCCTCTCCCCACCAAGTCAGAGCTTCATATGTGTCCATTCCCCAGACGGTGTGCATCGCACTCATTATGCAAGCATGTAAGCATACACCCATCCCCTCCCCCCCACCTGCCCGACACCCAATAAATGTTATTCTTATATGTGCACTTATGTCTTGATCAGTTAAACCAATTTGCTGGTGAGTACATGTGGTGCTTATTTTTCCATTCTTGGGATACTTCACTTAGTAGAATGGGTTCCAGTTCTATCCAGGAGAATACAAGAGGTGCTAGATCACCATTGTTTCTTATAGCTGAATAGTGCTCCACGGTATACATCTGTGTTTTTAAATGCATAAACTCACGGATATAATTTAATGAATACTCACTAAAAAAAATTCATGCAACTGTCACCCAGATTGAGAAACAGTACACTGCCAGCCTCCCAAGGCTCCTTGTTTGCACCTGATTACAATCATATCACTCTTCCTCAAATTAACCCGTCTGAATTTACTTGCTTTTCTTTTGAAGTTTTGCTACCTATGTATGCAATTTAAACAGTATAATTTTATCTGATTTTGCACTTTTTTCCCAAAATTTCTATTTAAAAAATGTCAAGGCAAGAGAAAAGTTGCAAGTGTAGTAAGCTAAGTGAACAGACATTTCTAGAGCAACAAAATAAATTTAAACACAGACTGAGTGTTAAGTAATATAATGGAATTTTAATTTTGTTAAGTGCAATGGTGTTATTTTGGCTAAGTGGGAAAATATTTTTAATCATTAGAGATACATACTAAGGTATTTAGAGATATAGGTATAATATGAAGATGTTATTAATTCACTTTATTTCAGCATAAACAAATAAAGTCAGTTTAAAAAATACATACTACAGAAACCACAGTAGAAAAATAGAAGGTTTTAGGGTAAGACCTTTTTATCCTTTGCCAATGACTATTCCCTATTTATAAAAACAGCTCCTGGCTTGCTACCGGACCGTGGTAGGGACTGTATGAATGACTGGGGATGACCAAGTGAGAATGTGTTCTCAAATGCCAATCATAAACTTGAGTTATCTAATCCACTGAACCATAAAATTGGACTTGTATAGCAACGTTCCATTATGAAATAGAAATTGAATATGGAGACTAGGTCTGAGCAGGTCCAGAAGGCAAAAGTAAAATGCGCCATCGGGTGGCTCAGACTCCCATGCCACCTGTCCTTGCTGCCTCATTGCCTCTCCCTCAGCCCACATCTGTGCCACCATGCCTGGTGCCCTCTGGCCAGTTAATGGGAGAGGGAAAAGCATGGGCCCGATTGCAGGTACGTCTGCCGCATATGCTAGGAAGAGACAGCCACTGTAAACTCACCAGGTGTGCTGGGGAGAGTGGCAGTGGTGAGGGGGAATTCTCCCAGTGGGCAGAACTTAGAATTGTGAATTTAGTTGTCCACCTGATGTTAAAAGAGAGATGGCCAAAGGTGCAAATCTATCCTGACTCATGGGCAGGGCCTGATATATTGACCTAATATATTGACTGACGGTCTAGGAAAGAACAAATTGGAAAATTTTTGCCAAAGAGTTCTGGGGAAAAGAAATGTAAGTATTGCTCTCAGAATGGCACAGAGTATGAACATATTCATGTTGTATGCAAACATGTACCAGAGGGCATCCACTTTGGAGGAGACCCTCAATAATCAGGTAGACAAGGCAACTCATTCTCTTGCTGTCAGTCTCTTTTCCAAGCCCCCTGGAACTCATTTAATGGACCCATGTACAAAGTGGCCATGGCAGCTGGGATAGACACTACACATAGGCTCAACAACATAGTCTTTTCCTTATCTAGGCTGATCTGGCTGTGCTGTGCTGAATACCCAACTTTCTAAAAGCAGAGGCTGACGTGAGCCCTCACGTGGTACCATTTATCTAGAGTCACGGTAGCTTTGGCATCCTAATAAAGATATGACCATTGAGTATGCATTTTATACAGAAATGAAGTTTAGGTCACTTTTACCCATAAAGAACTGCATCCAGCAAGTTGAGGGAAACATGGAATGAGTGATAGAAAAAGATAGCCATAATTACCAACTTAGCTATTGGCATGAGCTGCAAAGATAGGGACTGTAATTACTTAATTATTTTCCCTACCCCATCCTCTTATACAAAGAACATGATGATACTAATATTTTGGGTTTCAGGTAGGAGTATGACCAAATTAACATCACTTTGCACTACTACAGGAGTTGAAGGAGTGTGTCCCTTGTAATGTAACTTTTCACTTATTTGAGGAATAAGAATAGACTAAGAGGCTGGACATGATGGCTCACACCTGTAATCCCAGCATTTTGGGAGGATGAGGCAGGAGGATTTCTTAAGGCCAAGAGTTCAAGACCAGCCTGTGCAACATAGCAAGACCCCATCTCTAAAAAAAAAAAGCATAATAAAAAAATGGTGGCATGTACCTATAGTCCTAGCTACTTGGTAGGATGAGGAAGTAGGAGTGTTTGAACTCAGAAATTCAAGGTCATAGTGAGCTACAATTGTGCCATTGCAGCCTGGGCAACAGAGTGAGACAAAGTATCTAAAAAGAAAAAAGAAATAAATGAATAAGAGAGGAAACAGGGATGGACTATGCTGTATACGTGACATTTGCCATTTCAGAGCTTTCTCTGTCTTTTGTCATGTTTTTCTGTGCCATAGGAAGCTTACCTATAAGGGTTATGTAAACAAACCATCTTAACCTCTTGGATTAATGGAGCCCCAGCTGGAGATTAAAGGAAGAAAGTAAAAAGTTCATGATATTTATTTTCTCATCCCTGCAGGAGGGAGTCTCTGACTAGCTGGTTCTCTTTGCTACTCTCAACAGTCATTCTACACGATTGACTCCTTTTGGGTGCAGATAATCTCTTCCTTTACTGGGACCTTGGTTTGGTAACAATGTCACTGTTACTAACTCGGTGGTACTCCATATCTTTCATGTTTTCTCTATACCTTGCCCTTGTAAATTGTCTTTTTATGAATCCTCCTCAAATCGTTCCAATTTGATGCCATCAATTTCTTCCTGGTACCCTGATAAATACAGTGGGTGATATTACAGCATGTTTTTGTGTTGATGGGAATGCTCTCTCTAGTAGAAAGGGAAAACTTGTTAATGTGGAGAGAAAAAAATATTTGCAAGAGAGAAGGCCTCAAGAGGGTGAGAGGGAATGGGAAGCAATGGCAGTTTGGAACTCAGTATGGAGCAGGGGAAACCCCTCCTTGTAACAGGAGGGAGGGCAAAGAATATGGGCATAAATGCAGCTGGTCGATGGATTTGTTGTTAGGCAGGGTATGGGACATTGGTTTTTGGTTGCTTCTATTTTCTCAGTGAATAAAAAAAAAGAAAGTTCATTAGCAGAGACTTAAATAAGATATAAAAAGACATATAAAGGACTAGCCATAAAGGAAAAATGATAACTTGGACATCATTAAAATTGATAATTTCTGTTTGCTGCAGATTGAATATGTCCTTTCCAAAATTCAGGTGTTGCCAATGTGACAGTACCAAGAGGTAGGGCCATTAGGAGGTAATTAGTCCATGAGGTCTCCTCTCTCAAGAATGGGATTAGTTATCCTTATAAAAGAGGCTTCACACAGAATTCATCCCTTCTTGCCCTTCTGTCATCTGCCATGTGAGAACACAACATTCCTTCCCTGTGGAGGATCCATCCTGGAAGCAGAGAGCAGCCCTCACCAGACGACCAAACCTGCCAGCACCTTGGTCTTGGATTTCCCAGCCTCCAGAACTGTGAGAAAATAAGTTTCTGTTGTTATAAATTACCTAGCTTCAGGTATTCTGTTGTAGCAGCACAAATGAACTAAGATGCTATTAATCAAGAGACACCATTAAGAGAGTAAAAAATACGATTTAGAGTGGGAGAAGAGATTTACAATACATATAAACATTAAAGGATATATATCTAGGATACACAAAGAACTGCAAACAAATAAGGAAAAAAAAAAAAAGAAAAACCCAGGGAAGAAGCAGCAAGATGGCTGACTAGAGCAAGCAGACATATGCCTCTTCTCTAGAGAAGAACCAGAATATCCATCAAAAATGCATATTTCAAATAGATTGTCAGAGGGAGGAAGAGTGAATACAACAGAGAGGCAATGGGAGGCATTGAGGGTTAATCTAGAGGACCAACTGCCTGTGAGTTTTCTGAGTACCTCAAGTGGCTCCCTGACTGGAACCCAGGGGGCATGGGACCTTTGGGGCCCCATGCCCCACCAGGAGCTCCACGTCTGCCAGCCTTTCGAGGAGCTGCCACCTGGCTTCTTCCATGGAGAGTGACATCCTTCCTTCCTGTCCCCCCCACTGAACTACAGTGAAACTCCAAGGGGCTACCTTGAGTTTCTCCCAGGTAGCCAGGGACCAGCCTGCTTCTCCTGGTCATGGTCAGCACTTGAACTCAGAGGTCTAGAAACAGGTATGTGGGCTTGTTCCCGTGCTCCCAGGACTCAGTCATGTTGTTCAGGGCCATGGAAGGGAGTTTTGTGAACTGATCTCAAGTGGGGAGGGAGCCCATGTGGACAGAACTGAGAGGAGATCATGGAGTATATATGTGCTGTGGCACACGGGACACCCTTCCTTCCTCAGAAATGGCAGCCATGATTTCTATCCTGGCTGGGGAGGATCATAGTCTGGTCTTGCTGTGCTGCCTGAGCACAGTTGCCTTTTGACTAGCACGGCTGGTTGGCCAGAAGCCAGAGGGAGATCCACCATGTCAGAAGAGGGGGGGATATCTGAACCCCACTTAACACCTGCCTGACTGTGGATTCTGGACTATACCGCTTCCACAAGCAGGCTTTTTGTTGTGGGAGGGGGCTTCTCTACTGCCCCATCCAGGCTTACCCCAGTGGCCTAGGAACTGGTCTTTGACTTGCATTGGGATGACAGTTGGGCCAGGCTCTGAGAAGCCTGGATATGGACTTACCTGACCCAGTCCCATCCAGCTTTGCACCCCATTAGCTTTGGTGGTAGATCACAAGAAGGGCACCCCTGGGATTGTCAGGGCTCTTCCCAGCTCCTGGAATTTCTGAGTGTTTCTTCTAATAGACCAGGGCTGGGCATATGTCCCACAAACTACACCATATCTAGCCCTCTCCTGCTAGCACCACTTACTGGTAGGGAGGTCAACTTTTACAGCCCATTTTGTGATTTGCTGGTTCAATTGTACAGGGCTCAGCTGCCTCTTACCTACAAGTGCCACCTACTGGTCTGGAGACAAAACTGGACATCCCAATATAATTCTTGCTGTTAGAAGCACACAGAGCTGGGGAAAGAGGCAAGATTCCAGAGATCCCCTCCGCATCTCTCTTTCTTGGTAGGAGGCAGGAAATCTGCCCACATATATAATACATCACCACTACAGCCCACAAATAATCATCATTTGAGAAAACCACCACACTAAAGCTGTGTATTATTAAGGAATTTACTCAGAACCTTGGCCATCTGAATGTACCCACAAGAAAATTCAAAGATGCTTACCTAATATACACTACAGCCAAACCCTGAAAAGGGGTAAACAAAAGTCCCATCTAAATGAAAGTAAAGTCAAAACCAAGAAGTGACAGCTTCTCCAGATGAGAAGGAGTTGGCACAAGATTTCTGGCAGTATGAAGAAACAGAGTGTAACAACACTCCTAAAGGTACACACTAGGTCTCCAACAAGGGACCCCCAACCACAAGAAAATTATTGAAACGTCAGATAATGAACTCAAAATATGAATTGCAAGTAAACTCAATGACATCCATGAGAAAGTTGAAATCTAACACAAAGAATCCAAAAAAATAATTTAGGACATGAATGAAAAATTCACTAAAGACAGATTAAAAAAAAAAAACAGAACTTCTGGAATTGAAAGATTCGTTTAGGGAAGTACAAAATATAGTGGAAAGTTTTAACAGTAGACTAAACCAAACAGAAGAAAGAATTTCAGAGCTTGAAGATAAGACATTTAAATTAACCCAGTCAGTTAAAAATAAAAAAGAATAAAAAGAAATGAACAAAGTCTTCAAGAAATATGGGATTATGTAAGATGCCCAAACATCAGAAGTATAGGTATCCCCGAGGGAGAAGAAGAAAAAGCAAAAAGCATGGAAAACCTACTTGAGGAACAATAGAGGAAAACTTCCCTGGTCTTGCTATAGATTTGGATATTCAAATAAAAGAAGGCCATCAAATTCCTGGAGGATTCATTGCAGGTAGCCCATCTGCAAGGCACATAGTCATCAGACTAGTCAAAGTCGAAGGAGAAAATCATGTAAGCTAGGAGACAAAAGTATCAATAACTTACAACGGAAAACCCATCAGACTAACAGCAGACTTCTTAGCAGAAACTTTACAAACAAGAAGGGATTGGGGTCCTATCTTTAGTCTTCTTAAACAGAATAACTGTCAGTCAAGAATTTTTGTATAGTGCAAAACAAAGTATCATAAATGAAGGAGAAACAAATTCTTCCCCAAACAAGCAAACACGAAGGAAATATGTCATCACTAGACTTGCCCTATGAGAAATGCTGAAAAGTGCTCTAAATATATATAAAAAAAAGTCTCATACACTGTTTGTGGGAATGTAAATTAGCACAGCCTCTATGGAAAACAGTATGGAGATTCCTCAAAGAACTAAACATACACTTACCATTCAATCTAGCAATCCCACTGTTGGTATCTACCCAAATGAAAAGAAGCCATCATATAAAGACATCTGCAGTTGTAGTTTATCACAGCAGAATTCACAATTACAAATATAGAATCAACCTAAGTACTGAGGAGTGGATGAAGAATATGTGGGGTGGTATATTCCACACACCATGAAATACTACTCAGCCATAAAAAGGAATGAAATGATGTCTGTTGTAGCAACTTGGATGAAATTGGAGATCATTATCTTAAGTATCTCAGGAATAGAAAAGTAAATACCACATGTTCTCATTTATAGGTGGGAGCTAAACGATGAATATATATGGTTAAAAAGTGGCATAACGGACATTGGAAACTAGAAAGAGGAGGGTGGGAGAGGGTTGAGGGATCAAAAATTACCTATCAGGTACAACATACACTATTTAGGTGACGGTACACTTAAAGCCCTGACTTCACCACTATACGATTCATCAATTTAACAAAAAACATTTATATTCCCTAAATCTATTGAAATAAAAAAAAATCCAGTCAAAAAATGGGCAGACTACTTGAACTGATATTTGAGAAAAAGTATTCAAATGGCTAAAAACCATATGGGAAAGTGCTCAATATCATTATTTGTCAGAGAAATGCAAATCAAAATCACAATAAAATACCACTACACTCAAATAATGACTAAAATTTAAAAGACCGCAGCAAGTTTTGGTGGAAAGTTGGACTTAACTGGGTGGAGCTTAGTCAGTTGAATATTGCAGAAGGACAGAGGCAAGGGGATCGATGCTATGTACCGACGACATAGACTCTAAGTAAGGAAAGTGGGAATTGAGTACATGTGGAGGACGACAGGTGAAAACATCCATGATGAGACCTCATGGGGTCAAAGACTTTTGGAGTCTTAACTTACTGCCTGTATTTAGTATTAAAGAAACCTCCATTTCCCCATTTTGCCTCTATGAATTGCAGCTCAGGGAAGCAGACACAGTATAGTCAAACTTTTTAGGATGTATAGGAGGAGATAGCCATAAAATACTTTCTTGCCCTTGAGAGTACTTTTGTTCCCATTGAGGAGATTCATGCTTTTTCTGTGTAAGTTAATCAATGTGAACACAGCCTTAATCTTATTGTGCAATCTTATATTTACATAAGTTAAAGGCATTAATTTCATAGGAAAGCAGCTATGCAGTAACTTTTATTCCTGGTGAAGCTGTGACAAGTTAATGGAGGTGACTTTTGAAATGGCAAACTGTCTTTAGTACTCATTTAATATAAACAAAACATTTACCTGGTGTTAAAAGTCAATGAATAATTAATATAATAAAGAATGAGCTACTTTCCTTATTGTTCTGAAGAGTCTCACGGTTGCTAGACAAGCTGCCAGGCTAACATATTAGCTTTTAAATTATTTCACCCATTTAGCCAGGAAAATGGTTTTATGTGTTTTTCTCTTTCCCAAATACAATAAAAAATGAAAGATAGCCAACTTGGCTCATAAATACATAATGAATACTGACTAGAAGAGATGAGTCTGGTAGCACCTCAAAGAGTAAATCAACTATAAACTATCCCCTCATTAATTTTCTGTTCAGTGACATGCCGTTGCTGTGAATTTTGGACAACATATAAAGACTCTCACTCTTCGGGCAGACTTTGTGCCCTGATGACCTACAGAATGGAGCAAATGTGTTCTCATCTGCTGTGATCTATAGAGGGTCTCCAGCTGTAGTATTTTGCTCATTTACTATTTTCTCAAATTATTTTGTTCTGTCTCTCTAAGAAAAACTGTGTTTTTATTATTTAGCAATGCAGTTGAAGTCCATTTTCTATAAAAACTGCTTAAACAGAAAGGTCCCACACTATTTCCTTCTCAACATTTTATGCTGTTTTACTCTTTTAACTAAAAGTCTACTGTGACTGAGAATTAATCTTTTATAGTTGTTTTATTTCTAGGCTTCAATTTTATACCATTTGATTCTTTGATTGCATTGTAAAATCCTTGAGAGTCAGGGAATTGTCTTGAAAATTCCCCCATTGTGGATATCATGGTGCTTTGTATTCAATGTCTTTAATAGGTAGGCGCCTGGAAAGATGATGGACAAATGGATGATTGGTTGAGTGGATCTACGGATGGCTGTATACTTAGTTCAATGAGTGGTGGGTAAAAGAGGACAAAATATTAATATAACAGGCTATATTCTATTTTCATTTTCATTTTCACTTTTATGTATGGTAGTACAGTAGCCAATTTCCCAATGAATTAATGTTTTGTATCTAAGTAATAAGAGCTGTAAATCAGAAAAAGCAATATTCACAGAACACTAAATATTTTAATAGCAAAAACAAGGCAGCTATCTGTATAGTTTCAATTACTTGGATCTTTGGATCCTTTGGTTTTGCAATTGAAATTATCAGTTCAGTTAAACTCTCATAGCATAGAATATAACCCCTGCCTAACACAAATAAATGCTCTTAGAAGCTTCAAGTTATTCTATATACTTTAGGAAAAATGAGATAAGCAGCCATAATATTTTATAAAATATTATTATTTTTATTATAAAAGGAACATACATTCATGAAATAAGTTTTAAATAATATAAAAATGTAAAAGAAGAAATAGTCATGATCTATAACTCCAACACTAAAAGATGATTGCTGTAATGACCTCAAAAGCGCAGGCAGCAAAAGCAAAAATAGACAAATGGGATTGCATCAAACTAAAAAGCTTCTGTACAGCAAAGGAAACAATCAACAGAGTGAAGAGACAGCCTATGGAATAGGAGAAAATATTGCAAACCATACTTGTAATAAGAGGTTAATATCCAAAATATGTGAGGAGCATAAACACTCAATCGCAAGAACAAATAACCTGAGTGAAAAATGGGCAAAGGACCTTAATAGACATTTCTCAAAGGAAGACATACAAGTGGCCAAAAGGTATATGAAAAAATGTTTAACATCACTATTCATCAGGGAAATGCAAATCAAAACCACAATGAGATTTCACCTCATTCCTGTTAGAATGACTGTTATCAAAAAGGCAAGAGGTAATAAGGGTTGGTGAGGATGTGTAGAACAGGGAACTCTTGTACACCACTGATGAGAATGTAAATTAGCACAACCATTATGGAGAAAAGTATGGAGTTTCCTCAAAAAATAAAAAATAGAACTGCCATAGATCCAGCAATCTCACTTCTGGTATATATCCAAAGGAAATGAAATCAGTATGTCAGCATTATTCAAAATAGCCAAGATACAGAATCAACCTAAGCATCTATTGATGGATAAATGAATAAAGAAGATGTAGTGTATATGCATGTACATTCACACACAATGAAATACTAGTTAGTCTTTAAAAAGAGGGAAATCCTGTCATTTGCAACAACATGGATGAACCTAGAAGAAATTCTAAGTGAAATAAGCCAGGCCCAGAAAGACAAATACTGCATGATCTTACTTTTAAATAAAATCTAAAAATGTAGATCTCACAGAAGGAGAGAGTGAATGGTGGTGGTTACCAGGGGCTGGCCAAGGAGGTGAGGGGGGTTGAGGGGATGTTGATCAAAGTTTCAGTTAAACAGGTTGGGTAAGTTCTGAGATCTGTTATACAGTGTGGTGAGTGCAATAATAGTTAATAATAATGTATTGATACTTGAAAATCATTAAGAGAGTATACCTTAAATGTTTCCACCACAAAAAATAATAACTGTGTGAGGTGATGGACATGTTAATCAGCTTGATTTAATCATTTCACAATATGTGTGTGTATGTATGTACATGTTCAGCATATAAAATCATGCTGTACACCATAAATATGTATTAATACAATTTTTATCTGTCAATTTTATCCTAATAAATCTGGGTGGGGGGAAAGGCAAACCACAGCCTGGAGGAAAATATTTACAAATCTGATAAAGAGATTTATATCCAAAATATATAAAGAACTATTAATGATAAGAATACAAGCAATGCAATAAAAATGGGCAATTTGAACAGATACTTCACCAGAGAAGATATTTGGGTGGCAAAATAGCTCATGTTCAACATCACTAATAGTTAGGGAAATAAAAATTAAAACCACAATGACATGCTACTACATACCTATTTGAGTGACTAGAATTAAATAGATTGACCATATCAAGTGATAGCGAGGATATGGAGCAACTGGAACATTCATATACTTCTAGTGGGAATGTGAAAAGTGCAACTGCTGTGGAAAACAGCTTGACAGTTTTTTAAATAGTTAAATATGTACCCACCATATGACCCAACCATTACCTTCCTAGGTATTTACCCAGGAGAACCAAAGGCCTATGTCTACACAAAACCAGGAATGTTCATAGCAGCTTCGTTGTAATAGCCCCAAACTGGAAACAGCTCAAATCCCCATCAACGAATGAATAGGCAAACAGTCTGTGACATACCTATGCAACGGAATACTACTCAGTGGTAAAATGGGACACACTATAGCTGTACTCAATAACATGAATAAATTTCAAAATTATTATTCTGCGTGCAAGGAGCCAGACTTCCCCCTAAAACACGGATACATACAGTATGACTCCATTTACATAAACTTCCAGAAAATACTAACCAATCTATAATGACGGAAAGCAGATCAGTGGTTGCCTGGAAACAGCGGAATAGGGGGATTACAAAAAGACGTGAGAAAACTTTTTGGAGTGCTGGATATGCGCACCGTCTTGATTGTGATGATGGAGTCACGTCATACATGTCAAAATGTGTCAAATTGTATACTTTAAATATGCACAGATTATTATATATCAGTTATACTTTGACAAAGCTGTTCAAATAAAACTGTAAAGAGAAAATATGTAAAGATATTGCTCCATATCTGAAAAAATGTTCTCCCTTTCTGAGTGTGTGTGCATGTGTGTGTGTGTGTGTGTGTGTGTGTGTGTACTATTCTGAAGCAGAGGTTGGGTGCAGGAGTTCGACCCCCTGTAGCCCTGAACCAGAACAAGGGATGAGAGCTGAGGCAGAGGCTTTGCCTCTCCTGGAGGCCTGCAGCAAAGACTGTTTGCAGATGCTGTTCTTTGCGCAGTCATCTACTGTCATCTGTCTGCAGTTTTTCCCAAAGGAAGTCTTAAAACTTGTGATTTGTCCCTCAGAATTATTGGTGAGGGAACTTTCTTCTTTACTGTTCTTTGCTTCTTCTCAGAGCCAAGAAGAATGCAGCCTCATTCAAGATCTTTCCTAAATGCACAAGCAGAGTCCAAAGACGGAAGGTTTCAGACTGAGGTACCCACCCTGCCATCTTTTCAGAAACCTGCTCCAGGTAGAATGTTTTCTCTGCTTATTATCAGGTGGGCTAAGACATTAGGACATTAGTGCCCCTTATCCACAGTTTCAGCTACCTGCGGTCAACCAAGGTCCAAAGATACTAAATGAAAAATTCCAGCCAGGTGTGGTGACTCACGCCTGTAATCTTAGAGCTTTGGGAGGCTGAGATGGGAATATTGCTTGAGACCAGGAGTTCAAGACCAGCCTGGACAACATCGTGAGACCCCATTTCTAAAAAAATTAGCTCAGATTGTTCATTTATGCACCCATTTTTAATTCTCTGGATGAATCTTGACAGAGACTTTTTTTTTAAACTAGGCTTTTCAAAGCACAAACTTTGATTTTGTTGATCTTATTTATGTATGTAATTTATTTATTTCTGATCATGTTTTATTTCATTCCTTCTACCTCATTTAGGCTTTTTCTGTTCTTTCTTTAACTTTGGTCCCTTTTTTCTAAGATAAGCAATTGCAACTATACATTTCCCTTTGATAAGTACTTTTTAAAAGTTTTGCCACATTTGTATTTTGTCTCTTTATCTCTCTCTTAATTTTTCTTTCTTTCTCTCTTTTTATAAATATACATATACACATACATACACACACATACATATATGTACACACACACAACACACCAGCAGTTCATTGTTTGACCACAATGTATACAAATGTATTATATCATCTGTTATAGAAAATTTTTTTACTTTTGCATTGACATTGGTTGAATTGCTAAGAGTGCATCTTAAGTTGAGTGTTAGGGTGTATGTTCCTCATATAAGCTCACTTCCTTTCATAACACTGAAAATATTTTGCTTGCACTGGTTTCAGATTTTGCTGTTGACATTGACATTGTTTTTCCAATTTGGATTTTAGATCAGCTTCTGATTTCATCTAAGAATATTTCTCAATATTCACATATTTTCATTTTGCATTTCCTCTAATGATAGTACAGTAAATACTCAAATGGTGGAAAAGCCAGCAAACATTATTGGATAGTATTTAAAAAAAAGGTAATATTTGGATCTCCTAGCAAGGTTAACAGTACTTCGTAGAATCATGTGCCAGCATTGCCAATTTAAGGACTATTTTGCTATCAAAACTTAATTGTTTAGAACACCATTCAGAGGATTTATATAGAGTATATCATGCAGATAAATTTGCTTGAATGACTCATTGCTGGCAGCAGATAGAGCCACAAATGCAGGCACAACACCATAACAGTTACAAGCAAGACTGAGTGATCTGATAGTGATGACTTCTCCCTACACACTCCAGCCACCTTCCTGACCCTGCTTTCTAATTGGCCTGTGGATTCCTTTGAACTAGTAATGTGTTTATATCGATTAAGCTTTAAGCCTCAAAGAAGAATTATGATACTTTTCCCCATTTGCTCAATTTCTCAACTGACTTTTCTTAGAATTTGAGATTTGGAAAAACATTCACATCTTCCAGAAAATGGTGCCGTGTTTCCCACATAGAAACTCCTTTTATGTTTACTATTCTTTGCAATCTATTTCCTCCTACATCACTGACCTTCTTTCTGGGATCATTTCTTTCTTCTTTGCCCTAGAGCATTCTTTACAGGTTTCTTTAGTTAGGGGCTATAGCTAAGGAAAGATAATTTTAGTGAGTTTCCAATTTTCAGTTCCAGTTTGATGACTATTTTCTCACATCATTTTATGGGCATTATTACTCTGTCTTTCGACTTCTGCTGCTGCCATTGGGAAACTGACTCCTCTTAGTGTTAGGATTTTACTTGGTAGAGTAACCTGCCCTGGTTTAGACAGAGTAAGGGTGGCAACATGGTTGTAGCTGACTGAAAGAATTGCTCTGACTCTGGTTCAGTTCCTGGGCACATAAGAAAACTCTCACGTGTCTTTGAGAGTTTTATCTCATTGCAAGTAGCTAATTGTAGGGGCCCAATATTGAACTTAAAATTGTATGCAAAATTCAAGCAATGTAGTTACTTAAAGACAATACGACTGGTAAATGCTAGATTCAGATGCTTATAGGAAATTATATTACTGTTTTTCTATAACCATAGGTACTCATTTATATGTTAGAGAGGGATTTTTGTTCATCATCCTTTAAAATTTTAAATCCCTTTGTTCTTCATTTCTTTAGTCAGAAGTGCATTAACAAAAAAAAAACCAGAATAAAATTTTGTGTGAAAATCAGAGAAAACATATAGCAAATGTTCTCAAATTTCCATGTACTTTATTACATTGTATAAAATGTGATTCAAAGTCAGTTTGGCTTACTATTATACTGTGGCATAATAGATCTAGGAATAGCTCCAACATTTGAATTCAATTATCAAAATACAGGTTGACCAACAAGCTAATAAAACATAACCTTGTCAAAGCAAATTTGCTAAGTATAAACTAAATACCTTCCATCTCTCTATTTTAATCAGTTTGCAAGGACTACATTTTAGATAAAGCAGTAATTAAATAATAAATTAATAGCATTTAGTATGTTAGTACAATATGTGTTTGCCTTAATGTAGACTAATACTTTTCAAAATCAATCGCTGTTTTCTAGAAAGTATGATTTTCATGTGGGTTTGCAGTTGACGTTTGCAGAGTGTCCTTTGCACCATGCTGTATGTTTCATACTTGCTGGGGGAGAGTACTTGTTTCTTTTGGTAAGGGTAAAATTTTTAATTTCATTTCACAATCTGTAAACTTTGGAGCAGAACTACATTTTGCGTATATGGCATGTGAAAGGATAACATTGATGGTAAGTATCTAACATTAAAAAAAAAAAGGAAAAATCACTACACACAACTTCCCCTTCGTTTACTTAACCACCCGTGGCTTAACTTGTTTTTTTAAGAGCTTGTTTTACAGAACTGGAACAGCACTGAGCAGACAGACTTCTCCACATCTGCCGGACCACATTTCCAGAAGTTCAATAAAGCCAGGCTAGCAGAGAAAAAGAAACAAACATGACTGCCTCCTGTTATAATTTTACAGCAATAATTATTTTTTTACCCTTTAGAACCCCAATAAAAAGCCCAAACCTCTCACCCTAGGGGCCGACACTTCTTTTTTCTTTCTTGCCATGCCATTTCCACTCTTGGAAAGTAAAATAAACTCCTTACTTCAAACCTATCCTAATCTCTGAGTAGAGAATTCTTTTCATCCCAAGGTGCAAATTTCCACTCTAACAACGTGTTTATTATTTATTTGCAGCATAGACTTAGCATCTAAAATGAAAAATACTGACATCATAAGTGTTTTCTCTTTTTAAGATACGGATGATTTTGATTTGTGAAAGTAGTAATAATCTCTATAGCACTTTGGGAACAGAAACAAGCTATTATTCTGAGGTTATAAAATAGAGTATAATAGCATTAATTTGTTCAATCATGTACTAATTCATTTTTAAAATAAATATCGAGAGCTTACTTTATCTTAGGTACTTTGGAGATTGAGCAGTAAATAAGATAGAGAATCCCTACCCTCATGAAGTTTGCAGTCTATGAGAAAGACAGGTAATAAACAAGTATTAACTATTGTATGTGGTCCAGTTGTGTCTTCTATAGTTTGGTATTAGAGTTCTAAATAATCTCACATTCTCATTCTACAAAATCACTTAGTAAAACAGGGCTGTATTGGTTATGATAGGCAACGTTATGAGTTAATGACAACAACAACAACAACAAACAGTTCTAGTGACTTAAAACAACAATTTGCACTTCTCACTTATGCTCCATATTCAGAGTTGGTTGGCAAGGACATCTGTTTGTCATAGTCTGACATAGGCAACACTATCTCATGATACTACCATTTCAACTCGGCTCACATCGTTGGTGGTCAAACCCAATAGAGGATGAGACTGACAAGTAAAAGTCGTATGTGTTTATGGTGTAAAACATGATGTTTTGATATATATATATACATTGTGGAATGGCTAAAGTGAGCTAATTAACATTTCTATTACCTCATATTTATTTTACTTATTTTTTTGTGGTGAGAACACTTAAAATACAATCTCATAGCAATTTTCAAATATATAATATATTATTATTAATTATAATTACCATGATGTACAGAAGATCTCTTGAACATATTCCTCCTGTCTACCTGAAATTATGTGCCTATTAACCAACATCTCCCCAACCCTCCATCCTCCACCCTCCAGGCTTTCATAACCACCATTTTATTCTCTGTTTATATGATTTGACTTTTTTACACTGCACATATAGAACATACAACTCAATAAGACAAATGGCCCAATATAATATGAGCCAAAGATTTGAACATTTTACCTCACAAAAGAAGATATACAAATGATCAATAAGGATATGAAACAATGATCACCATCTTTAGTCATCAAAGAAATGCAAATTAAATTCATGAGATACCACTACACACTAACTTGAATGGCTACAATGAAAAGACTGACAACACTAAATGTTGGTGAGTATGTGGAGCAACTGGAACTCATAAATATTGCTGGTGGGAAGGTAAAATGTGCAACCATATTGGAAAACTGACTTTTTCTTATTAAGGTAAACATATACATATCACATAATCAAGCAATTCTACATCTAGATATTTACACAAGGGAAATAAAAAAAACATGTCTAAACAAAGACTTGTATATGATTATTCATAGTAATTTTACTCATAATAGCAAAAAGACTAGATACAATCTAAATTTTCACCAACATACGAACAGCTGAACAAATTGAGGAATGCTAATACAATAGAATACTACAGATTAGCAGAAGACAAGATGATGTTCGACACACATACCAATATGGATAAAATTTTAAAATAATAAGCAAAAGGAAGCAGAGGACACAGAGGACTATATACCATGTGATTTTATTATATAAAGTTCTAGGGGAGAAATATCTATAGTGACAGAAAGCAGATCGGTTATTGATTGGGGCCAGGGGTCAAGACAGATTGGGAAGGGTTACAAAGGAAACTCTTTGGGGAGATCAAAATGTTCTATATTTTGATTGGATGGTAGTGACATGCTGTATATATTAATAATTGTCAAAACTCATCAAACTGTATATTTAAAATACATAAATTTTATCTAAATTATACCTCAATAAAGTTGATTTCTAAATTGTCATTTGTCTTTTAAAGACATACTCAAGCTTACCTTTTATTCTTCAAAGTCAAGAAAAAGTTGCCATTTAACTCTGCAAGACCCTGAATATTTTGGGATCACTTTACTTCATTCTACTTTACTTACCAATCAGCTGATTCTTTTATAGCTCAATTCTTTTATATTATACCTTGCGAAATACAGCTAAACATGAGTGATACCTGCTACTAACATTGCTGCTTGTTCATTGGTACAAAATCTCACCCCAGGTTTCTGCAGACAACAGTGTTACCAAATATTTTGCCATTGCGTAACATGGACATTGCCCTTTTAGCTTCCATTATCAGTTTGCTCCTTATCCACAGAACCACCTCTTAGGCCAATGCCACATGTTTTGAGATTTTGTTATGGCATCATCCTACTGCTCATAACAAATTCTATATTAATCAGGTTAGTCCATGAACAATCTCGAGGGCTCAAAGGAGAAAATATGTGTGTCTCACATTGCATGTCCAAAATGAGTCCACAGTAGGGCTTTGGTCAGCAGTGTTGCTCAGGGACTCAGGCTGATGGAGACCCCAGATATGGCTTCAAGGTGAGAGAGAGAGAGAAAGCTTCACACTGGCAAGGTGGTGGAGAAGTATGATCCTTTTCTGTACTCAGAGGAGATCTGGATATTGGTGCATTCAGTATTGTTTTCCTTAAGAGCATAAAGTTAAACATTAAAATCCAACACTTCTTCCCAATTACTAAAAACCTATAGCAACTCGGTAACTAGAGCACCAATAAAAGCAATAAGAACCCTATTACAAACTCTTGCACAGATAAAAGGCATAAAGAAACTATAATAAATATAAGCCTTTCTCTTGAAAAATAAAAAGATAAATATGGCCTGAGGGAGTCAGGGTAAGCAAGGATTGATGCTATTAAGTTAGGGAGACAAAAGCAAAATTCAGGTAGTTTGGGGAGAATCATGCAATAGCCCTTCCAGGAGAGAACACTTGGCTAGACTCAACCCAAGTTAACGTGTGTGCATGGATTTCAGGTACAGATACATACTCCTTTTTGGCTTGCTATATTCTTTATTTTCAAAATGCATGTATTTTGTATTCAGCTGCTATTATTTGTGTAAAACATTAATATACTGTAGAGAAAAGACCATACATGAACCAATGTGATCTCAATGGTACACTATTTCCTATTCACCCATCACATACGTGCTTATTTTATATTGCAGAAATATGCATTATGGCAGAAAAACTGTATTAAATAGAAAAGCAATATGCTGTCATAGAAGCTATGCTCATCAGCCTTTATATACTAATCTGTAGGAATCAGGGAAAGCTTTCTGGAGGAAGCAACTGAAGCTAACACCTGAGGGGTTTTTCAAGGCCAAGTTGCTGCACAGGTAAGAGGAAAGCATTTCAAACAGAGGGAACATTTTGGAGAAATGCTCAGAGGCAAAAAGACAAAAAGCAAAAGAAAAGAAACAAAAATCCAGGACTGTTGCAAGGAGCTAAAAGAAGTTCAGTGTTCTGCAAGGTGAGAAAGCAATTGGTGTGAGATGAAACCAGAGTTGGAACAGGGCCAGACCATGCAGGCGCTCTAGGCTATGTGAAGGATTTTTTTTTTCTTGGTAAAAATATAAGGAAGTGACAAGATAAAATTTGGCTACTAAATAAAGGACAGATTATTACAGGGGTAAGAGTGGTAGCAGGGAGATCAATGAGAAGGCTATTGCAGTTGTCTAAGGAAAGTTGACCATGGATTACACCAAAACAATTACAGTGAGGACTGGAGCAAATGGACTTAAGAGCTATCAAGGAGGTAAAACAAGTGATGGTGTTTGTGTGGAGTGGGTTGGGACTACGGAGCATGAAGAATCAAGAATATAAAGTTAGTTCTGGACCTGTTGAGTCTGAAACATCAGAGACACTGTTTCTCCAGTTGAGAAATGTATGATCCTGAATTTCAGAGAACCAGTATGGGCTGAGGCATAAATTGATGGTTATTAAAACCATGCAGTGAATATTTAGAGAATTTAGAAAGAGAGTGTACAGGAGGAAAGAAATTGAGCTTGGACAATGCTTCTTTTACAATTTGTTCCTGCAACTCAGGAAAATTTCTCAGGCTTTCTGCTGTCTCACTAAATATAGCTTAATACCTGAGGAAACATGGTGGTAGTGGTGGAAGGGGTCAAGGGGCAAGTTTTGCTGCACATGCAGGGATGTTTATCTATAATGGCTGCTCAGTGCAGGAATGCCAGAAAGAATAGGAGGCAACCAGCATTCTTCCTTTTCAGCCCCCAGGGGACCCAGATTAACTAAGCTGTTGTCAGTGGTAACCGCTGGGACCAGCCCAAGACACTGGGCTGCCATAAGGCTCACAAAATAATACATAAGCAATATTACAGGCAGGTGCAAGGACTTGGTTTTACCACTTACTAATCATGGGAACTTGAGCAACTTCTCTGAGCCTCATTTTACTTACATCTAAAATGAGTATAATTATTATAATTATCACATTGAGTTATAGTGAGGATTAAATTATTTAATACATGGAAAGTGCTTAGAACCATGCTTTAAATAAATATAAACTAGTGTTCTTACTTGAATTTAGGTTCAGCATGCACACAGAGGTAGAGATCCCAGAAAGATCAGTAGGTAAATGGCGGAGGATGGAGTCTGTGTGCTGCCCTCTATGAGCACTGACAGGAAACAGTAAGAGGTGGTTGGGTACAAGACTAAATTTGCACATTCTCCTTGGTAGTTATGTAGCCACCTGCTAAATGGTTGAATGCCTCTGGTGCCAGGCACTGTGCTGGATGTGATGCCTATGGTAGTTTACAGAGTGAGTGAGTGAGTCAAAAACTCCCCATAAAATGACATTTTCTTTAACAACTTTATAGATTACCATTCAGATTGGGAAATTGCAGTTCATGAATCAGTTTTCCTGACTTGAAAGTAAAACAAATGTTTAATGAGATTGAGTTTACTGAGCTGGATGTTGGCTGGACTTGAATCTCTAATTTGCATTCCTATTTTGTTCAGTAAGTCTGAAGTCCTACATACCAAACATAGATGGAATACCTGCATCATTCGTTCAATCAACAAATATTTACTGAGAGCCCACTTTGTGCAGGGTACCACTCTAGATTCTTGGGACATATCAGGGATTAAAACATGCAAAAATGCCAATTCTCATGCCATCCATTTCTACATCATAAGGAAGGCATAGAGAAGGTGTGGATAATTCATGTAAATCAATTTGCACAGATTTCCTGCAAATAAAATTTCCAGCCTGACTGGCAAAATTTTTCATGAGTTCACTTTCTGACAAACTTCAGTCCTCGTAAGTGCAACTTCTCTCTGGTACCTTCTACATTCACAGCTAATACACATTTCAGAACTATAAGTGTACTGGAAACCACCTGATCCAAACTTCCTATTTTACAGGTGTGACAACTGAGGCCCCCCGCAAATTAAATTAGCTTGACTTAAAGCTTCAGAGTGGTTGCCTTCAGCAAATATGTGATTACCTATAATAGATTTCCCCAGAAAATTAGGTAAAAAGAAATAAATAGTTCGGTGACTTTCTCCCCCACTCTAACGTACGATGCTTTCACTCTTGAGTCTTCTAATGTTTATTTACAATGTATTTCTATGTAGGAGACACAGTAGTTAGTCAGAAATGGGTTTGATACAAGCAACAGCAAAGACCAACATAGCAGTGGCTTAAATAAGGTAGAAATTTCTCTCTCATGTGGAAGAAATACGGAGACAGGCAGCTCAGGCAGGGGTGGTGTGGTAGCTCTGCAATCTTCAGGATGCAGGTCCTTGCAGGTCACTTCTCCAGCACCCCTGGACGTAGCCATTGTCTTCATGTCCAAGTTGGTTTCTCTAGCGGTCCTATCTGTATGCTGGACAGCAGGGTAGTGGAATGGAAGAAAGGGGCAAAGGGTGTGTGTCATTGTATTGGTAACAGGGTGGCTCAGAGAAGCAGATCCACTAGGAAGGAAATAGAATAAGGGTCTTGACCTTCCAGAAATGTGGGTACTGGTTAATTTATTTACGTTTTCCTGCATTGGTTCTGTATATGGTGCTAGGCCTGAAAACAGTAGGACAGGCAGTTGGGAAGCAAAGACGGGCATCATCATGGGCAGTGTTATGAGTCAACTTGGCTAGGGTATAGGCCCCCGTCATTCAGTCAAACGCTAATCTAGGGCTTGCTGTGAAAATGTTTTTGTAGATGTAATTAAAGAATATGATCAATTTACCTTAAGCAAGGAAGAATAGTCTAGATGATCTGGGTGGGCCTGATTCCATCAGTTAAAAGACCTTGAGAGTAGAACTGAAGCTTCCCGGGAGAAGAAAAAATTTTACTTGTGGACAACAGCTTCAGCTCATCCCTGAGAGTCCCAATCTGGTCTTTCTGGCAGCCTGTCCTGCAGGTATCAGACTTGCCTAGTGATCCCCACAATCACATAGCCTATTCTTATCTATCTAGCTATCTACCTATCTATCTATCATCTATCTAGAGATATACACAGGTAGTCAGCCCTCTGTATCCTGGGCTCTGTATTCATGCATTCAACCAACTGCAGATCAAACATATTTAAAAAATGAATGGGCCGGGCGCAGTGGCTCACGCCTGTAATCCTAGCACTCTGGGAGGCTGAGGCAAGTGGATGCTCAAGGTCAGGAGTTCGAGACCAGCCTGAGCAAGAGCGAGATCCCGTCTCTACTAAAAAGTATAAATAAATTATCTGGACAACTAAAAATATATATATAGAAAAAATTAGCCAGGTATGGTGGTGCATGCCTGTAGTCCCAGCTACTCGGGAGGCTGAGGCAGGAGGATCGCTTGAGCCCAAGAGTTTGAGGTTGCTGTGAGCTAGGCTGATGCCACGGCACTCTAACCAGGGCAGCAGAGCCAGACTCTGTCTCAAAAAAAAAAAAAATAAATGGTTGTGTCTTTACTAAATGTGCATTGACTTTTTTTCTTGTCATTATTCTGTAAATAATTCAGTATAACAACTATTTACATAGCATTTATATTGTATTAGTATTATAAATAGAGATAATTTAAAGCATACAGGAAGATATATGCAGGTTATGTGCAAAATTATGGCATTTTATATAAGGGAGTTAAGCAAATCTAGAAATTTTGGGTTCCGTGGGGGCATTCTGGAACCAATTCCCCATGGATACCCAGGGATGACTGTATGCGTGTGTATATATATATCCCCTACTGGTTCTGTCTCTCTGGTAGAACCTTATCTGGTACAGACACAATGGGAGAACCCACAAGGACAAAGTAGAACCTACATCAATCTCCAACTACCTCCAAGCCTCCAACTTTGATGATGCTGGTGGCCCACAGGAGAGGCTGGCAACTTTTGTCATGGAGCTAACATGCACCTTGTCCAGGAGTTGGAGAAGCTGAAGGAGATCCAGCAAGAGTTGTTGCGAACTGGCTGCTGTCTCATGCTGACGAGGCGTGCCAGCAGATCTGCGACAAGGCGCATGAGCTGTTGCTTCACTTCTAGCTTCCAATATTGTGCAAATTTCTCTTGTGGCCCGTGCTAGTTCAGAACCATATGGGGAAGGTAATTACTGGAAATATTGCTCCAACGTAGTTAGGTTGACCCAGTGCAAAGCCATCACAGCCAGGTATCTTTGGAGAGGTTTCTTAGAATCTACCACATGACATTTTCTTTTATAGTTTGCTAGCCAGAACATAGTCACATAACCACACCTGGCTGCAAGGCTAAAAATCGGGGGTTTTCTTCTAAAGAAGGGGACAGTGAATATTGGAGTAGATAAGCAGCTATCTCTGCTAGTACTACTCTTCAAGGAATCCAGTTCCTACGTTCTAGAGCCTAATTTTTTAGGAGGAGAAATAAAACACTGTATGAACCAATATTGAGCTTTCAGGTTTGGCTAACTAGAAATACTTCCCCTTCATAGTCCCTTGGAAAACTTCACGGCGTGTTTTTATGTTTAAAGAACTTTTCATATATCAAAATGTTACCCTCAGGACAGCGGTGAGCCACAGTAAGTGTGTGATTCTTTACCATGGGTGTCAGAGTGTGCTTAATATGGATTAGCAGCAAGATTTTTTACAGGTCTTGTGAGGAGCTGTTTTCTTTCACTGGAAGAAGAAAATGCAGGGTCAATGACCAGGGGCCTCCCTTATATATGGAATGCCTTTGGGCATCTGCTTTAATACAATGAAAAGAGATTAATGTATAGCATGGATTTACTTAGAGAAAATAGATTTTATTTCATTGCCCCTTTGTCTGTACAAATTCAGCTAAATCAACTCTAGCTCAAATTTGTACAGTAATAATAACACTTGATGTTTATTAAGCTTTACCAGGGGCTAAGCAATTATGTAGATTACCACATCGAATCTCACAAGAACTCCACGAGGTGTCTACCATTACTATCATTCACATTTGACAGAGAAGGAATTGAAGCACAGAGAGTAAAGTGAACAAGATCACATAAACAGCCAGGATGAACTCAGGGCAATAGAGCTCCAGGGCTTTTCCCTTGCATCTGCCAATGCACCCCAGGAGTCTGATCCATCCCATGAACAGAATGTTCCGTAGCCTTTCTTTGCTAGGACAGGAAAATGCATACAAGGGGAAAGTGCTTCAACAACGAGGAACTAAACCAAAAAGGGTTTCTACCTAGCCCATAGGTAACCGGAAAACCAAATTAATTAGAATCCCCCACTCTAGGATCATTCTGATTAAACACAGTTAAATAAGTAATGACCTCTTACTATATGGGAATCAGCCCAAAAGAAAAACCTGGAGGCTGGAAGGTAGAGGCCCTGGAAGGAGGGTTAGAGGTGGGTGTCTTAGCACCACCATTCAGACCGTTGGGAATGGGAGTGCCTCTTGGGTGGTCTCCCAGCCTCTGCAGCTCCCAGAGGCTCAATACTATTACAGGAAGGAGTATCTGAAGGAAGGGGCTTGGGCGCAAGGTATCAGTATGGAACCTTCTAGACTGGTACAATGTGCTCCATTTAATGCTGAAGATAAAACTCTAGTCAACAGATTTTGTTTTTTCCTGAGTCACCAGGATCCACTGGGGCAGGGAACCCATATGTGGCTCTGTAACCAGCCCATTTTCTTTGGGGCTTTATTGGAGGGTTTGACATAGAGACCACCCAGCTGTGCTTTTCACGCAGACAGCCCTGAGACCCCTAGTAAGCAGGCAATCAGATGGCAGATTTTCCATTGCTCTTAAATTCGCTTGGTACCTCTTTTTGGCCACATGACCGACAGGCCAAACCTCAGGTTGAGTGTTGCAGAAAACGTGACATGAGCCTGCAGCCAAGTAAATCCGTAGAGGATTGTTTCTCTCTTTCAGGCATCCGCTAACAAAGAGGCCCCCAGCATAACAAACAGCCTGTCCACATTCACCTCTTGTCTCAAAATGAGCTCCCGTTTTCTGTTTTGTTTTGTTTTTTTTTGTTTTTGTCAACTTGAAAATAGAATGTATGAAAGACAGATCGAACAGTGGCAATCAAACTCCAGAAGGCTAGAGACATTTCTGCCATTCACAGAATTTATGAAAATCCCCCGTCTCTGGAAGGCTCTAGGAGCTCAGAATGCTCTGCGCGGCTGGTGAGTTCCCTGCAGCAGCTGGAAGAGGAGCTATAAATAGAGCGGGGCGGGAAGCGCCCTCCGGAGGGGGAGCGGGCGGGAGATTCCGGGCTCTCCCCTCCGCCCGCGCCCGGCGTGCGGGGCTCGGGGAAGCCGGCGGGCGGCGCGCCGCCTTAACCCCTGCCGCGCCGGGCAGCTCCGCGCGGCGGCCGGGAGGACGCGATGGGGAACGCGCCGGGAATGGAAATCGAGGCACGTTTCTCACCTTGTATCGGAACAACCACAACGTGTGATTTCTCTCCCTCCCTCTCTTTCCTCTGCAGCTCTGGTTAACACCCGAAATTCGACCTTAAAAGACACACACACAAACACACACACACACAGGAGACGGAATTCGTTCCCTATCTTTTTATCCCCTCCCCCTCTGAGAGGCTTAAATCTAAACCTTAAAATTAAAAGCATCCCCAAATTTGGTTTTGGGAGTGATGCTGGCTTTCATTCTTCAGCGCCGGGCTTCCTCCCCCGTGCTTCATGCTGCTTAAGGACTGTTACTTTCTTCGGGAGGGAACCGTCAAGTGGATTCGCGGGTGTGTGTGTGTGCGCGCGCGCGCGTTTTATTTTTGGCGCATGCACACCCCTCAGTAGCCTCAAGGTCGGCAATACCCTGAGCATTCGGGGGCCCCCGGCCGACGGAGCTCGTTCCTGCTAGCCAAAGACCGGAGAAGGAGGGAGTCCCCAGTCCCCGTAGGGCATCCAGTGAGTCGGTTCAGTATCCAGTACGGTCAGTACCGAAGCGGGGACAGGCAGGTGGGAGCCGGCTTCCCCAGAGGGGGACCCGCACCAGCCGCGAGTGGGCAGCGGGGGCCCGGCTCGCCCCCCGCCGCGCCCGGTGGCTCCCGGCCGCTCTCTGCGCCCCGGAGAGGAGGGGGCGCGCGGGGCTCTCCCCGGCTGCCGGCAGTCACGGAATTTGACACCCGGGGAGGCAGCTGGTCCCGGCCAGGACTGCTTGATCCTTCTCAGATGGAAACAGTTTCTCCCAGTGAACCTGCCGGAATTCTCAGTAAAATCGCACTTGGTTTGCCCCCTGGCGCGTTTAACCAAGGCCGCATTTACCACTTTGAGGCAAGGGAAGCTTCAAATGGAGCGGGGCTCCTGGTTGCAGAACAAGGTAAGCTCTCGACTAACATGACATTGACTGGGGCCACAGATTTAAAAGGGACCAGCCTCCCCCAGGCGAGATGATAAAGTGAAGTTTCCCAGGGCGTCCTCTCCTCCCCTCCTCCTCCCCAGGCCCCTGGTCCCTTGCCCCGCCTCTTCCTGCTTACCTTTTCCCTGCCCCCACTCATGCCTTAAAAAGAAAAAGTCCCCTGGGTGGGCAGACTCCCTTATGCTCTTTTCGGTGTTTTAACGTTCTGCACCAGAGGCCAATGCCACAGCGCGACCTAAAGTTTCCCGTCTCCCCCTCCATCTCTTCCGTCTCCATCCTTTCTCCCTTGCTCCTGCTTTCTGTTCTCCTCTCCTGATCCAATCTCCTTTTATTTTTTTGCTACCCATTTTCTAACTTCCCTTTCCCTTCTGTGAAAATATGAGCTACAATAAAGGGAGAGGGGAGGATGCTGTGGTTTTGTGTGTATGTGATGTTGGGGTTACGGGCCGTACGGGTTGGGTTGATGGTTTCTGAGTCACTGGCCATCAGGTGTTGATAAGCACCCTCCCTGCCTGCGCTGCTCTTTACCTTCTTCAGGATTAGGGTGACTGGGCCATTTTCTAGAAAATAAATTGCCCCAAGAACTTTTTCCTGTGTGCTTCTCTACTTCTTTTGCTAGACTGTGGAAATGAGTGTCTGCAGGAGCAGAGCGACACAGCAGCTGAGGAGCAGGAGGAAGCTCTAGGCCAGGCTGGCTCTGTGCCTTTATGCTGCTCTCAAGCCATGTCGTAGTAATAACAAAAACCTAATAACACATTTTTGAGCGCTTGTTGTGTTTGTGGTATTGGTCCAAGAACTTTACAACTATTAACTCATGTAAACCTCATAACTAATCCATGAAGTAAGGTCTACTATTACCTCTTTTTTACAGATGGAGCAATTCAGGAACAGATGATTTAGGTAATTGGTTCATGATCATACAGCTAGCAAGTGGGAGAGCTGAGACTGAAACTCAAGAACGTCTGAGTCTAGAACATAGCTCTTGATACATTGCACATCTCTGTCACTCACGTATTCCATCTGCTCTGTACTTGGCATTTGCTGCTGTGCTGGGCACGGAAGATGGAACCAGTGAACAAGACAACCAAGATCCTTGGAGCTTGTACTTTATAAAAGTTGAGGGAGACAGACCATGGATTAGTAAATAAACTAGATAATTTCAGGTGGTGGTAGACACCATAAAGAAAAGAGAACAGAGTAATGTACTCGAGAGTGGTTACCTTCACAGGGAGAGTGGTCAGGGAAGTTCTCTTGGTGGTGGGGACATTCAAGCCAAGACCCTGAAGAGTTAAGGAGAAAGAAAAATAGCCAATGATCATATCAAGTGATGGTTGTTCCCTTTAGTAATCATGGAAATGCAAATCAAGACCACATTGAGATATTCTTTTACATGCATTTGGTTGACTCCAAATTAAAAAGATTGACACTATCAAG